>PVKS010038821.1:0-17672 GCA_004027875.1 Aplodontia rufa | reverse complement strand
ATGCCCCAATGGCCCACCTCCTCTGACGACTTTCCCCAATGCCCGGCCTCCTCTGAAACCACGCCCCAACGCCACGCCTCCTCTGAAGCCACGCCCTCAATGACCACCGCCTCCAGTTAGCACCCAGCTCATCCGCAGCGGGATTAACTCACTGAAGGGCGAGGCTCCCACGACCCAATCCCTTCCCCTCCACCCTCCTTGCCTCATCTCACGCGCTTCGGGGACTCCTCACAGCCACACCGTGTCCGCATAGGGCCCTTGACTGCCGGCTCTGGCTTTGTCGCTCAGCACGATGGTGTCCAGTTCCCTCCTTCTCCCGCAAATGCCGTCATTTCATTCTTCATCGTGGTTGAAAAAACCCCTTTGCGCTTCCTCCACGTTTCCTTTATCCGCGCTGTGTCGCGGGGCGGCCGCGAACGCGGGTGTGCGTGGACTGCTCGGTTCCTGGGGCGGCCGCAGCCCTGGTCCATCGTGACCTCACCGTGGTCGCCCTGGCTTTCAACCCCACCAACCCGGAAGCCTCGGCAGAATTTGTTCTTTGTACTTTTTATTAAAGACAGAGGGACAGTGAGAGAGAAGAGAAAATTATCTTCACTTAGTTTTCCACGTGGCTTTTGTTGCTCCAACACCTGGTTGTGTGCGTGGTGCTGGGTTCGAACTCGCGTCCTCGCGCGCGCCAGCAGGCGCCGTAACCACTGAGCCACCGCTCCAGCTCCTGGATCTGGCTTTAAGGAAAACCTTTCCCTCTGGATTAAAAACGATGCACTGAGCACGCTCAACTCTTTCTCTTTCTTCCTTCTGCATGCATCGAATGTGGATCTGATGGTTGGAGCTACAGCAGCCGTGTCGTGACCATGAAGACAGAGAATCACAGATTTCAGCCACTGCATTCTCCAGCCATTAATCACCAGCTTGGATTTCTCATGTGTGGAAAAAATAAACAAACTTCAAATCACTGCACTCGTTTGTTTATTGTGACTGAACACCGTCCATACTGTACCCCAGTCTGTTTGTCCCTGTTGGCTTACGATCTTTCCCGTGGGAGACACCACTGTGTTCTAGCAGACTCGCAAGGACAATTAAAATATCAAGCGTCCTCTGTTTGTAGAAGGGAACACTTTCCAGCGTTCCTGGCTAGTGGAATTATACACTGGTACAATCGCTGGGAGAGTCGTTGGCAACAGCGTTGTGAGTTACAGATGCTCATGACCTTGGCAGCAATTCCAGAGTCGAGGGAGCAGGGCTTCCCCACTCCACGGCTCAGGGGCTCACCTCACGCTGGCTGGGGACACGGGGCAGCTGAGCCCTGCGCTGTGACCGGTGGCTGTGGGTTGTCATCCGGCTGGACGAGGTAGCAGCAGGGCCCTGCTGGCCGTCATAAGGAACACGGTGACCTCGCCTGCTTGCTGCGGCCCAGGAGGCAGGAAACATTCCAGGAGCACCTGTTTCCTGAGGACCCTGCCGGGCTCCCCAGGCACCATCTGGGTCCTGTCCTGCAGGCTAAAGGGGAAAGAATGCCACTGTGACTAATGGCGATGTAGGGTGTCCGGGCACATCCCAAGTCTCCCCTGCCGACCTCCTCTCTGCGTCCACCCCAGCGCTGCTCTAGGCGACTTCCAGCTTGCACACCACAGCAACTCAGGAGGCTGAGGCAGGAGGATTGCAAGTTGGAGGCCAGCCTCAGCAACTTATCAAGACTCTGTCTCAAAATAAAAAAAAAATATAAAGGGCTGGGGTTGTGGCTCAGTGGTTGAGTGCCTCTGGCTGGGTTCAATCCACAGTACCCCCACCTCTGCCATGCCCCAAAATACCAAACAATGGAAGTAACACCAAAACTCAGTACTGAAATCCACACCGTGGCCTCCAGTTTCTGTGGTTGCCTAATTCTGAGTGAGTTCAAGGAAACGGAATATTCCTTTCTCATCTTGCGGACCCTGTTGCTTAGCTGCACTCAGGTGGGAGCCGCAGGCCTGCTCTACAGCACAGGAAGCTCAAATCCAGAGAGGCTGTGTTCCTTCCCGACGCCACACAGCCTGCTGGAGACCGGGGAAGGTCTTCCGAGTTTTCACCGAGGACTTTGCAGGGAAGGCCCCAGTGTGGGGCCCAGGAGGTTGGCACTGGGGGATGTGGAGTGGGGGTGGAGGAAACGAGAGGAGTCCTCACAATGCTCTCTGTTGTGGACTCAGGCAGGCCACAAGAAGAGGGGTGGCCTCAGAGCAGCCGGCCGGCTGGAGTTAATGTGGCTCGAACAGCTGGAGCGGCTCCAGGGTGGCCAGGCCAGGAGGGCAGTGGGGCTGGTGGGTGGGGGGTGCTCAGGGGCACCATGGAGCAGAGCCCAGCACCGCGGCCACCAAGGGCTTCCTGAGGCCTTGTTCTGGGCTGTCACCCAGTCTCGCACAGGGCTGCTGACAGGGCAGGGGCTGTCAGCTGAGAACAAAGCGTCCCGCAGGAATTCCGGCCGGGTAAGGCCATGCACTGTGGGCTCCTGGCACCCGCCCAGCTGCTCCTCCCCACCCGGCCTCCCAGCACCGTGCGCCCTGAGTCAGCCGCTCCTGAATTCCACAGCTGCTTGCAACCCCGGCTCAGCTCTTCCCTTCCTGTCCTCAAAAGTATCCGCCTCCAGCCCAGCAGCGCCCAGCAAGGGCGGTGGAGGGGGCTTCCTGGCTGCGCTGGGCTCCCAGACGACAGGAGCGAAGGTTTCCTTCCTGAGAAGCAGTGGCCTCTGTTCTCCAGAGAGGCCAGAGGCGCATGGGGGACAGAGCAGCCCGGTCCAAGGAAATGGATGCCCATCCCTGGCAGATGCAGGTCCAGGACCCTGTGTGCATGAGAACCAGGCAGGAGAGAAAGCAGCCCCTGCCCTGGGTGGCAGCCACGCACCCTGAGTGGCCAGGGTGGCACCGGGACACAGCCAGGGTCGAGCTTCTGTTTCTTTCTTTTTAACCAGGGATTGAACACAGGGGCCTTAACCATTGAGCCACAGTCCCAGGACCCCCCTCCCACTTTTTTCTTCTTAAAGCTGGGGTGTGGGTGCTGGAGCCGTGGCTCAGGAGTTACAGCGCTTGCCTGGCATGCGCGAGGACCCGGGTTCAAACCCCAGCACCACGTACGCAGCAAGGTCTCAGGAACAACGAAAGCCACATGAAAAAACTAAATAAAATCGATGCTTTCTCTCACTGTCCCTCTCTCTTCTTTTAAAGAGAGAGAGAGAGAGAGAGAGAGAGAGAGAGAATCAACTTTATTTATTCTTCTGATCTTTGTTTCTCTGACACTTAGTTGTGCATGTGGTGCTGGGGTTTGAACCCAGGTCCTTGTGCCTGCCAGGCAAGCGCTCCAACTGCTGGGCCACTTCTCCAGCCCTCCCCAGCCCTTTTGATTTTTTTTAATTTTCAGGCAGGGTTTTTCCCTAAGTTGCATAGGGCTCCTCTAAGTTGCTGAGGCTGGCCTCGAACTTCAGATCCTCCTGCCTCAGCCTCCCAAGCTGCTGGGATTATAGGCGTGCACCACCGTGCCCAGCTGAGTTGTTTCTTGACCTCCTGGACCCTGGTTTTCTCCTGTGATTTCCACTCACCCCCTCATCAGACCCATCAGCCAGTTCTGCCAGCTTTAGGATTGTGCTGCATCCTGAGTCCAGCCCTGCTGCTCCCAGTCCTCCCAACTCAGTCCTGGACCTCCTGCCTCCGACTCTCAAATGGCAGCCACCAGAGGAAACAGCTAAAATTTAAGTCTCAGCTGGGCGCAGTGATGCGTGTCTGTAATCCTTGAGACTCAGGAGGCTGAGGCAGGAGGATCGAAAGTTTGAGGCCAGCCTCAGCTACTTAGTGAGGCCCTAAGCAACTTAGCGAGACCCTGTCTCAAAATAAAAAAAAGGGGGGGGGGAACTGGGGATGTGGCTCGGTGGTTAAGCACCCCTGGGTTCAAACCCTGGCACCAAAAACAACCTAAGTCTCCGCTCGGCTCCAGCCCTCCCAGGGCGCCCTAGGACCTTCGGAGGGAAAGCTGAGCCTGCCCACCTTCTGCAACCTCATTCTCTCCGCCCGGCCACAGCAGCTTTCTCCGGGGTCCTCAACCCGACAGGCGTGTCCCGGCCTCAGGCCTTTGCACATCTGCTCCTCTTCCCAGGTGTTTGTTTCTGGTACCTACAAGGTGTGCTTCCCCACGTCCTTAAGGCTCTACTCAAATATCACTTCTCCATTTATTTAAACCCTCCCCGTTCCTGTCACTCTCTCCAGGGACATCTGCCACCTCAATATTCTTTTCTTGTTTATCTTATTGGTGATCAGACTCTGCTCCCAGAATATCAGTGTCATCCACCTTCTCTGTCTTCCGATGGCTTCACTCTCCTCCTGGTGGCAAGACGGCTGCAGCAGCTCCAGCCCTCACATCTGCGCAGTCTTGCTTGCTGCCCTGTTCATGGTGGTGTCCCTGACAGTCGGAATTGGACCGGGTCCTTAGAGGATGCTAGGTACACAACTATGGTGTGAAACAATGAAGAACACCTATTTTTTTTTTTTTTGGTACCAGGGATTGAACCCAGGGGCGCTTAACCACTGAGCCGCACCCCCAATCCTTTTTAGTTTTTATTTTGAGACTTATAAGTTGCTGAGGCTGGCCTTGAACTTGTGGTCCTCCTGCCTCAGCCTCCCATGCTGCTGGCATTACAGGAGTGTCGCACCATGCTGGGAAACTCCTCCCCTTTTTAGCACTTTGGAAATTACTTTCTCTACTTGTTTATCCCTGGTGGAATAAAGTTGAGGGACTTCTCTCCCCTGTGTGACCAACCCATGGCCCTGCTAAAAACATACGGCCTTATTGGCTTCCTTAGATGAATGGAATCTCTGTGGCCGATGCCACTGGGTGAGTCCCTCAAGGTCACTCTTCATAGTCACGGTAATTAGTTACTGAATCTGTGCCTTCACCCTTGTCCTCCCTTTGCTCCATGCATTGTTCCCGTCTTAGCTCGAACCCCTCCCCGCCTCCGTCCTTCCCTTTCTCCCTCCTCAGCTGGGCGATGCCCTTGTATCAGTTGCTTCGTCTGATTCTCTGTTAGTCAGCTTTCTGTTACTATAACAAATACGTAAGATAAGAAATTTAGAAAGACGAAAGGTTTATTTTGGCTCATGATCTTGGAGGCTTCCGTTCATGGCTGATTGGTCCCTTTCCTTTGGGCCTGGGTTATGTCTGGGTGTAAAACGGGGAGAGAGAGGAGGGAGAGAGAAAGAAAACAGAGAGAGAGAGAGGAGAGAGAGAGAGGAGAGACTGGATTCGCGATCACCTTGAAGGCCGTGTACCCAATAACCTAACTTCCTTCCCCTGGGTTCCGCCTTTTAAAGGTTCCACCACCTCCCAACGGCACCAAGATGAGGAGCAACCTTCCGCACATGGGCCTCCACGGAACATTCCAGATCCAGGCTCCAGACTTTTCTGTTTGCTTGGTGTCTCGGTTGTGAGTTACCCACGGTGTTTCAGCAGCAGGAGTCCGAATGCAGCCCTTGGGTGCTAGAAGGTGGTGGCGGGGCTGGTGCAGGGTGTCCAGGCTGAGCCCCTGCAGTGAGTCCACAAAAACTCCACAGGAGCAGGCCTGCCAGGGAGGATGTGGCCTCTGCTGCAGTGGGAGATTAGGAAATCATGCGATATCTCTGGGAATTGCTGATCCAAGACAGCAGCATCCCGGCTACAATTTGGGGATCAGAAACTGCCAGTTCAGGCCAGTGGTGGTGCACATCTGTAATCCTAGTGACTTGGGAGGCTGAGGCAGGAGGATCGAAAGTTGGAGGCCAGCCTCAGCAACTTAGGGAGGCCCTAAACAACTTAAGGGAGACCCTGTGTCTAAAATAAATAGATAAATAAGAAGGAGCAGTGGCTCAGTGATAGAGCGCTTGCCTGGCATGCACAAGGATCCAGGTTCGAACCCCAGCACCACACAAATATATAAAGACAGAAACCAGATTTCAGAAAATTTATCTCTCTCTCTCTCTCTCTCTCTCTCTCACTTTTCTCTCTTTTAAACACAGAAGAATTTTCATATACTCATTCGTATTCAGCTGGGAGACCGACGTCCGTGGGGAGCAGAGCTCAGCTTTGACTCCCGGGGGGAGACATAAGGAGGAGGCTTCTGAGGCCCAAGGAGGCTGGGCAGCAGCTGCAGCAATGGGGCCCTGACTCGTGTCCTGCACTGGACCTGCCGACCCCTAGGCTTGCGGCTGCCGATCAGGATATGGCAGCGTAGCAAAAGCAGGACCAGCGTTATCCGGCTAATGCTCAGAATAAACAAGAACCGAAGGCCCCGCGCGCCCCCTTACACACGCGTTCTCTTCCTGGATCCGCTGCTCCAGGCCTGGCCTCCACCTGCCTCTCTGACCAACGCTGGCCGCCCCGATGGCTCTAACAGATGGGATCTCTTGGCCTGAGGGAGAGAAGTTCCTGTTCCCCTCTGGAGAACTGCTGTGATGTCAGTGCGCTGGGTCACAGTGAGGAGACGGAGGAAGAGGGGAAGGGGTGAGGAGGAGGCTGCTCCTGAGGCTGGGGCGACTCCCTCCCCATCCGTCCCTCAGCTCTGCTCATCCCAGTTACCCTCGCCTTTTCTCTATCAGCCAGCACAGAATGCTTGATAGAAAACCAGCTTCAAGCGGCTGTAAGTGGAAATTCTTTTCTAGGTGCAGGTCTTGCTTCAGGTATGGTTGGATCCAGGAGCTCACACATTACCATGGGAGCCCGTCTCTCCCATCTCTTGGGTCTATTTTCTTCTCCCTGGGTTCATGCTAGAAAAGCTCTTCTGATAACATGACAAATGATCCCTATTTGTCCAGGGCTCTTGGTCTCCCAGGTTCACATCATTAGCAGGGCTTCACTAGCTAAAGTCCTAATATTTGCCCTGATTGGGCAAATGAATGGTATTTATGTCCTGAATCGGTCATTGTAGGTTGCACATTGGCAGGGAAGGACCCCTGAGTGAATCCTAGGAGGTGCTCTATGAGCGTTTGCTGAATGAATAAATGGACACATGAACAGATGAATGCTACGTGAATTAATGAGCCACTCAGCCGCAGTTGCTGAGAGGTGACAGACTGTGAAAGTCTATATCGATGGATCCTTGTGCTTGGGCTGGCACAGGAGAAAGCCGTGCCAGGGGGCACGAAGCCCAGAGCAATGTATTAGTCAGTTTTCGTTACTATAACAAAATGCCTAATGCAAAACACTTATGAAGAAAAGAGGTTATTTTAGCACATGGAGGTTCTAGGTCCAAACAGCATCGTCCGGGCTCTGTCACCTCATTGGCCCTGAGAACGGTGGTAGGAGCGCGTGGGGCAGCAAGAAGTGAACATTTCAAGCCAGGATGCAGAGGGGATGGGTGGGATCATGCAAGAGCTGCATCTTGTCCCCGGTGACCTAGGACCTCCCCTGAGCCCCCACCTCTTCCTGGTTCCACAGCACCTGCCAACAACTCACCCTAGGACCAAGCCGCCAGCTTAATCACTCAGCCACAGCCCTTTTAATTTTAATTTTTAAATTTCAAGACAGGCTCTTGCCAAGTTTCTTAGGGTCTTGCCAATTTGCTGAGATTGGCCTCTAACTTGCGATCCTCCTACCTCAGCCTCCCCAGCCTGGGATTAAAAGTGCGCGTGCGTCCATCGATGACCTCCTGCTGCTGGATCAGCCACCTGGTACCACAAAGAGACAGTGGAGCAATAAAGGAGGAAGGGCCCAGGTCCCCGACAACATATCAGCCCTAAAAGACTGCCCAGCCTAAGAGGGAGAGAGAAACAAATTCTATTTATACAACTCTTATTTTGGATTTCTGCTCTATAAATGAATCCAGGGAGGAGGCCCCTCCTGGGATAGATGCCACAGGGACAAAGAAATCCCCCACGGAGTGCTTCCATCCCCACCCGTCCACAGGATTGTCTGCCCAGTGACCTTTCCAACCTGGCACCGAGCCCTAGACCGGTTAAAGCCACTCAAGCTCCTCCTATTTGTGCCACTCCTGTTCTAAGAAACTTCCTGGCTGCAACGAGGTGCCATGGTGCACACCTGTAATCCCAGCAGCTCAGGAGGCTGAGGCAGGAGGATTGCAAGTGCGAGGCCAGCCTCAGCAGCTTAGTGAGGCTCTAAGCAACTTAGCAAGACCCTGTCTCAAAATAAAACAGGCTGGGGATGTGGCTCAGCGGTTAAGCACCCATGGGTTCAATCCCTGGTGCCAAAAAACCAAAAACAAACACAACTTCCTGGTTCACAGAGCAGAGCAGGTGATGTGAGGGGCAGCTTCCTCCCCACTAGCCTAAAACACCTGCTCTTAGTGGTTGAGGCCAGGCTCCGAGGGAGACCCTGGGCCTGTGTTCACCTTGCGAGACCTGGCGCCTCGTCCTGCCCATCCGGAGCCCTGTCCCCTGCCCCCATGCGCCCCAGGAAGGGCCCAGGATTCCCCGGGTCTGAAGGGGGAAGGCAGCTGCCCCGCCCGCCGCAGGCTTGGTCTCCCCAGGCCTCTCCAGCCCGGCCTTCCAGAAACTCCCCAGCCCCTTCCTGCCTGGCTTCCTGCCCGGGCCCTTCCTGGAAACTGGGTCCACCCTGCCCCCAGTGCAGAGCCCAGAGTTTCCATGGGGGCCTCGCAGCTCCCAGGCCCCTCCTTTCGCTCCCGGGGCTGAAAGTCTGGAAACAATGAGGGTGGGAGGCGCCAGGCCTGCCCCAGCCTCACCACCAACCCTTCCGAAGCAAGAGGGAGGAGGAGGCTGGAGGCTGGGGATGAGCCCAGGGGGACAGAGCTGGCCCTGACCTCGTCTCCAGCAGGGCGAAAAATCAAAATAAATAAACAATAAATAAAGAAGCAAAAGGGATTTCTATTCAGATGTCCTTTAAAGAAGAAATTGAACTTTTGTCATTAAAGAAGCAGTTGGAGGCTGGAGCGGTGGCTCAGCCGTTACAGCACTTGCCTGGCATCCACGAGGACCCGGGTTCTAACCCCAGCACCACGCACACAACTGGGTGTTGGAGCAATGAAAGCCACGTGGAAAACTCAATAAAGTTGTTCCTCTCTTTCTCTGTCTCTCTCACTGTCCCTCTCCCCAAAAAATAAAAAAAGAGAGACAGAAAGAGTCAATTTTATTTATTTGTTTTATCTGATTTTTGTTTTTCCAAAAGTTAGTCATGTATGCGCTGCTGGGGTTCAAACCTGGGTCCTTGCAGGTGCCAGGCAAGTGTTCTACTGCTGAGCCACCGCTCCAGTCCCCCAGGATTTTGTTTTTAGTTTGGTGGAACAAATGGGACTCTGACTTGTCTTTTACGGTTTTATGTCCGTCAGGATCATTTTGCTACGAGTGACGGAAACCCACAAGAGAAATGATCGGTTTACACAACTGAAAACTCCACCAGCTTCAGGAATGGTTGGCTCCAGGAGCTGCGTTGGCGTCTTTCTCTGGAAGATTTCTCCTCATGCGAACAGGATGGTTCTCAAAGGCTGAGGCTTATGATGAACCTGCTCAGCAATTCCAGGGACACAGTTTACCTTTTTCCATTAGTTACAGAAAAAAAAAAACTCACCAAGGCTGGAAAACCAGGGGCTTAGACTGGGCCGTGCGATTTCCTTGAAATCATCACAGTGACTCTGATTGGCCAAGCGTGGACCATAGGACGTGCCCTGCAGCTTCTCTGTCAACCCTCCCAAATCATCCTAAGGAATTCCCTTTGGCAGAGAAGCTTCTGTGAGGAAGAGGAAGCAGAATTGGGGGCGGTCGGTGTCCTGCACACGTCCATAGCTGACTTCAGAAACCTCTGCTTTGCCACAACCCACGAGCGAGAGGGAATGTTTGCAAATACCTCTGGTTAGTAAGAAACTCCTTGTAAACTGAATCTCTGAAACTAATGTTCATGGCACATGAAGAACTCTTCCAACTCAAGTCAGAAGCAAACTCAGTTTCTTTTTTTCCCCTTTGTTTTAAGAGAGAAGGACAAAGAGAGAGAGAGAGAGAGTCGATCTTTACGGAGTTCTCTCGTGGCCTTCGTTGCTCAGACACTTGAGTTGTGCGTGGGTCCTGGGGTTCGAACTCGGGTATTTGCGCACAGTGGGCAAGCGCCGTCGCCACCGTCCAGCCCTGGGTGCAGTGTTTCTTTATGAAGTGATGAAAACACTCAGAAACCAGGCAGTAACGATGGCCTCGGTGGCTACACCAAACTGAACTCAAAATATCAGAGTAGTTTAAAACTTTTAAACTACTGAACTGAAAACTTGAGGACTGAGTTTATGACATGTGAATTACATGCCAGTTTTAAAAAATACTCTAATTGGGCTGGAGCAGCGGCTCGGGGGTCACAGTGCTGGCCTGGCAAGTGCGAGGACCTGGGCTCGAACCCCAGCCCCACGTCCACAGCTAAGTGTCTGAGAAACAGAGCCCAGATGAAGAAATAAATAAAATCCATTCTCTGTTCCTCTCTCTCCTTCTCTTAAAAAATACTAAAAACTAATCAGATACTGCACATTTCAGCTAAGCGTGGTCACCGTCGTTGCTCGTACCTGGTGCTTTAGCAGAACACCTGGCCCTGAGTGATGCACAGGAGCAGAAGTTTATTTCTTACACTTCTGGAATCTGGGACCTGCAGCCCAGAGCCTGGGGAGGGGGCCCTGGTTCCCAGGTGGCACCTCTTGCTGTGACTTCACACAGAAGGACAAAAAGGTGTGAAGTCCCTTCCTCTCAACAGGGCCTTAACCCCATCCGTGAGCTTGGCACCCTCAGGGACGCCCCAAAGCCCCCACCTCTTAATACCATCACTTTGGGGGTGAAGTTCAAAATTGCAAACATGGCACCGACCCAGCTCAGGACTACATTTCCCAGGCTTCCTTGCGGTCAGGCACGGTCACGTGACAAAGTTCTGACCAATGGGATTTGAGGAGAGGTGATGCCGGCCAATCCCAGAATTCCACTTCCGCCTTCTTGTGGGCTGTAATGCAATCCTGGGGGTGATCACACTTAAACCAGGGAGGCGAAGACAGAACCCTTGGAACTGGCAGAGCAACGAGAGGGAGGGAGCCTGGGTTTCCAAATGATCCTGTGGAGAACAGTCACTCTGCCAGTGTTGGGCTGTGCCTCATGTGAATGTTTCATTTTCTTTCTTTCTTTTTCGTTCGTTCTTTCTTTTTCTTTTTTGGTTACTAACCCAGGGGAGCTTAGCCACCGAGCCACCTTTCCAGTCCTTTTTATTTTCTATTTTTTTTTTTTTAATTTTGAGAAAGAGTCTCACTAAGTTGCTTGGGGCCTCTATGTTGCTGAGGCTGGCGATCCTCCTGCCTCAGCCTCCCGAATTTCCGGAATTACAGACACATGCCCCTGTGCTGGACACTACATTGTTTCTTCAGAGAGGAATAAACCTTGATTTTATTTAAACCAAAGACCGTGAAGAGTCTGTACCTTTTTTCCTCTGCCTCTTGCTTTGACATGTGCCTTCCTTGAGACCGTGAGTGCAAAGAGGGCCTGATGATTTAAATGGGATAGGAAGTGGGAGAGGAGTTGGAGAACGACTGAAAATAAAAATTCATCACTTAAGAAGCATCACCCCGGGGCTGCAGCGGTGTCTCAGTGGTCAAAGCACTTGCCTGGCATGCACAAGGACACGAGTTCAAACGCCAGCACCACGCACACAACAGTGTTGGAGCAACGAAAGCCACGTGAAAAACTAAATAAAATTTTCTCTCTCTCTCTCACTGTCCCTCTCTCTCTCAAAAAAGGGGGGATCACCCCAAAGCAGTTGGTTTCCAAGATGCCCAGGGTGAAGATGAGAACTCTAAATGTACCCTGCAGTGTGGCTGGCGTGGCTGGGAAGGAAAGGCGCTGGGCACAGACAGCTTCCTGCTCCCCTCCCTCCTGCTCCCTCATCCTGCCAGCTAAACTGCCTGTGGGAAAAGAAACTCTCATTTTCCCAGTGGTTCCAGCAAAAGTCCCAGAATTTGCTCCGATTGGTGAGGACGGTGTCGTGTGATCACCCACGAGCCAATCACCGGGGCCGAGACTTCTCTTGCTGTCTCCTAGTGGAGTGAGGCCCACCCTACTCCAGATCCAGGGTGGAGGCCATGCATGAGAGTGGAGGCCAGGCCAGGGGACTCTCCAGGTCGTGTTTGAGGAAGGGCACAATGTGCGTGTGTGTGGCCAGGAAGGGACAGAGAGCCTCTATGAGGGGCATGAGGCTCATGAGAAAATCTTAACTCGAACTCAGGATGTGGTGTGGACAGGCCTGGGTGGAGGAAGCGGAGGCTGCTTGCTATCTGGGGCATCTTGGCCGAGTCATAACTTCTCCTGGCTTTGACCTCCCCACTTACAAATGGAAATTTAAAAAGCCCTAAGTCGTCGGAGCCTTGTGAGGATTTCACGAGACGGGGGGAGTGTGCGGCAGAGGTTTGTCATCAGGAAAGTGGGCAAGAAATGGAAACAGAGGTGCAGATGGGAAGGTTGAGAGGAATCTAATGGGAAAGTCGTCGAATGGCGAGGTGCTTTGTGGAGGAGGAATTAATCCGTTGCTTCCACCCATCACAAGTGACAGACGAGTGTCACATAACGGAGGAGGGGTGGCTCCCCACTTGGGTAAGTCGGCGGCTCACACCTGTCACGAAGGATCCCCTGCGCCTCGCGTTCTCTGCCATCCCCAGCCCTGTCCTGGACAAGAGCTGGCTGCTGAAATGTGAAGACCATCGGAGGAAGAGGGCGCGCAGTTTCTCTGCCACCACAGCCCAGCTCGCCTCTGCAGCTCCTGTTCCCAAGCAGCTGAAACTCACTCTGATGGACCTGAGCTTGTACCATCCTCCCAAAGGCATTCGTATATTAGTTAAAATGAGATTTTTCTGTAAGTAAGAGAAAGTTCCCCAATAACGGTGCTTTTAAGCGATGAAGGTGAAAATGTGTGTCTTAGATTTGTGAAGTTTATAAGTGCTACGGGATTTCCAGTTTCAGGGCCTCGGTTTCATTCCTACTCAGCACTCTGCTATCCCCGGAGAGGCCTTCATCCCAAGGCCCAAGATGGCAGCTGGAGTTCCAGATATCGTATCAGGTAGGAGGATGAAGAGAAGGATAAAGGAAACACCAAGTCCCACTCCCAGCTATTTGCCCAACACAAGTGAAAATCTATGTCCACACCAGTATCTACACGAGAACAGTTACAGCAGCTTTCTTTATAAGTGCCCCAAACTGAAAATGAGACAAATGTTTGTTAATTGGTGAGTGGATAAATATACTGTGGTATATCAATACAATGGAATAGTATACAGCAATGAAAGAAACCAAGTTACTGGTGTATGTAGCCGTCAGGATGAATTTGAATTAATCAAGGCAGAAGCTGCAAGATCCTTTACGACCCAACCTCAGGTGTTACACAGAGTAATTCCCACCATACTATTCCTTCCTAGACTCAAGGGGACAGCGGACAAAAGAAGAAAATGTTAGAGAATTTGTACCCACGTTTTAACACCGCTGCAAGGGGTGGGAGGCTTGCTCAGTGACAGGGCTTGCACAGGATGCAAAAGACCTGGGTTCAATCCATGAAAAAAAGAAATAAAACACAAGAATATCAAAATATCCCACCGCAAGTGTTCTCTTGAATCGGAGGTAGACGTGGTGCCTAATGGACAGATAGATGGAGGCGAAAGGAGAAATGACTTTGTTCGACACTTAAGCCATCCCCATGCGACTCTCGAACCCAAGTGGGCCTTGGGTGGTGGGGAAACTGAGACAATTATGTGGGCTGCAAGAACGCCGCACATGGCACCTGAGACAGGTGGACCCGCCAGAATGACAGATCCCATGGAGCCCCCTTGCAGCCTCGGAAAAGAGCCTCCTCTGCTGCCTCCCTCGGCCTCGGTCGTCCAGCGTCTGCCCTGGTTCTTCTCCTTTGTCCACCCCCGTGGTTTCAGCTCTCACGTCTGCTGATCATTTCAAATCTCTCCGTCCGCTCCAGCTCCTCGCCTGCACCTCGAATCTCAAGCCCGCACGGTGTGCGGGACAGGAGGCCGCAAACGCAGGAGCCTCAGGTTTGAATAATCAGAGTTGAAGTCCCCTGTGCCCATCAGGACCTTCTCTCTTCCCAGTCCCTGCCCCTCCTAATCAGGGAGCCATCAGATCCAGAAACCTCCTCGTTTCATTCTCTATAAAACCAATCAGGAGCGTCCCTCAGTGCCACCGCCTGAGTGGCACCGAAACGCACAGCGTCCTGTCCAGCGCTGGCACATACGTCCCTCCCAGAGTAGCGAGCAACGTGGAACTAAATGCTTAAGATGTTGAAGAGCTCTCGGGGCGATGGGCGGCTGCAGGTAGGGAGAAGGGGTGACCAGAGAGGTGGCTTCAGTCTGAGGAAAAGCTGATTTGGGTCACAGCTTCAGAAGTCTCAGTCCACAGGCGGCTGACTCCGCTGTTCTGGGAACCGAGTGAGGCAGAAAATCAAGGTAGAAGGCTGGGCAGAGGGGAACAGCTCAGGACAGGGGAGGGAGAGAGGGCGTGAGAGCTCCACTCATCAGGGACAAAATACAGACCCCCAGGGACCCACCCCATCCAGCCACACCCTACAGTTACCACCCAGTTAATCCGTTCAAATGAATTAATGCACTGACCAGGTAAAGGCTCCCATAACCCAATCATTTCACTTCTAAACTTAATTTTTTTTTTTACCAGGGATTGAACCCAGGGGTGCTTAACCACTGAGCCACACCCCTAGGCCTTTTTATAATTTTGAGACAGGGTCTCGCTAAGTTACTCGTTAAGTTTCGGAGGCTGGCCTTGATCCTGTGATCCTCCTTCCTCAGCCTCCTGAGTTGCTGGGATTACAGACGTGCATCACTAAACCGGGCCACCTCTAAACTTTTTTTTAAAAATTTGGATTGTTTAACACATCACATATCCAGACCTTAACAGAGCTGTATCCGACATTATGTAAGGCAATTATGGATCCTGAAAGGCTAGGATGTTAAGACTGAGCTGTGGTTGTATTCTTAGACCTGGGAGATAAAAGTTTGAAACACTACCGAGGCGTGAGGGTCTTGATAAAGTCCCCAGGTTTCGACCCCAAGGGGCTTACGTTCTGGAAGTGAGAGAACCAAAGTTTCCATATCTGGTATAACACTGTGAGGAGACCCGTGGGTCCAACCCCCTAGAAAAACTAGTGAGAATTTTTTTGGGGGGCAGAGTACTTGGATTGAACCCACAGGTGCTGAACCCTGACTTAAGCATCCTCAGCCCTTTTTATTTATTTTAAAATTTTTGACACAAGAGTCTCACTAAGTTGCTTTGGGCCTCACTAGGTTGCTGAGGCTGGCTTTGAACTTATGATCCTCCTGCCTCAGTCTCCCAAGCTGCTGGGATTTCAAGCACGTGCCCCGTGCCTGGCTCTATTTTTGCAGTGCTGGGATGGAACTCAGGGCTTCCTACATCCTACACAAGCAGCTACCACTGAGCCACATCCTCAACCGTGAACTTTACTTGTTTAAAACAACTGTTTAGGGGCTGGAACCATGGCTGAGCAGTGCAGCGCCTGCCTAGAAAGGACCTGGGTTCAAACCCCAGCACCACTCACACAACTAAGTAGTGGAGAAACAAAGGCCTGATGAAAAAATAAATAAAATTGATTCTCTCTCTCTTTAAAGAAAAGAAAGAAAAAGAAATCAACTATTTAAAGTCTCTGGAGGAGCAGACAGGAAAGGAAGAAATATTCATTGAGTAAAACATGCTAGTTGGGCACAATGGCACAGGCCGGTAATTCCAGATCCTCTGGAGGCTGAGGCAGGAGGATTGTAAGTTCGAGGCCAGCCTCAGCAACTTGGTGAGACCCTAAGCAACTTAGCAGGACCCTGTCTCAAAATAAAAAATAAAAAGGGCTGGGGATGTGGCTCAGTGGTAAAGAGCCTGAGCATGCACAAAGCCTGAGGTTTTGAATCCTCAGTACTACAGGAAAAAGTGCCCAAAGCAAGAAGAGAGCAAACCTATAAACCTCAGTGACGGTCTACGGTGTCTGAACCTTTTCCTCCTCTCCCTCCTAATCCCAACCACACGAGCTCTCCAAGAGTTTGTGTCCATCTTTTCCTCGCTCCCTTCCTGCTCCCAGGCTGAAGTTCGGGAAGCAGAGCCGGGAAGTGGGAGCTCCCTTGGTCCCTTGTCACAGGACAAAGGGACCTCGCAGCTCCTCGCGGCCTACAGGGCCCTGATGAGAATATCAGGGACCGGTTGCTTCTCCCTGGCGCAGGAGGTTGGTGGATCCAAGGTGTGAGAGGTGAGCTGAATCCGGGGGCTTCTGCCAGACCCAGTCACTCAGAGAGGGGCACCTGGATTTGATGGGACCGGGACCACAGCTGTGGTGCAGAGATTTTGACTGGGGGAGAAGAGGCCACAAAACAGAGAGTTCCGAATCCGTCCGCCAGGGCGCAGTGTGAAGTTCAAGTCCAAGAGCAATTTGAAGAACAGTGGGGTTGCGGTGGAAGACGATTGAAGGAGACGAATAGAGTCCTTGGCGATGCAGACTAAACAGGAGGCTGAGCCAGGTGTGGTGGTCCACGCCTGAAATCCCAGCCACTGTGGAGGCTGAGGCAGGAGGATCGCAAGTTGGAGGCCAGCCTCAGCCATTTAGGGAGGCCTTAAGCAGCTTAGTGAGACCCCGTCTCAAAATAAAATATAAAGAGGGCTGAGATATGGCTCAGTGGCAAAGCCCTCCTGGGTTCAATCCCTGGTGCCCAAAAACAAACGAATAAATAAAACAAAACAAAAAAAAAAACCCAATCAAAACAAAAACTCCAGAGTGCACCAATAAAGATAATTAGATATTTATAAAATAACTGTACTTAAAATAATTTAAAATAAAATGTGAAGGGAAAATATATTAGCATAAAGCATACTTCTCCGCATTTGTTATTTTAAGTGATTTGGAAAGCGATTGTCCAGGGGCTGGAGCGGTGCTCAGCGGTTCCGGCGCTTGCCTGGCGAGCACCAGGCCGCGGGTTCAAATCCCAGCAGCGCACGCGCAACCAAGTGTCAGAGCAACGAGCCGCGTGAACTCAACAGCGCTGATTCTCTCGTCCGCTCTCTTTCTCGCTGTGCCTCTTTCTTTGGAAAAAGGTAAGTGTGTCACTGGATTGTTCCGTGAAGATCTGGGTCGCGAGTCCTCGTCGTCCTTCACAGACGCACAGAAAGCAGCGGCGAGAAGCTCGGAGTAGCGAGCACCGCTGAGCAAGAAAGGAGAAGCAGGCGGTTGCGCCACGCCAGGTCCAACACCGTCCTACAGAGCCTCGCGACGAGCAGAGGACCCCGAGCCGCACCCTCCAACCCCCAGCTTCACAAAGGGCACAGAAGATTGCGGGGGAACCTGTTCCAGGTGGTGCGGGGCGGCCGGGCAGCCCGTGCGGGAGCTGAGCCGAGACCCGTCTGTCCCCAGCGCAAGAGCGCAGTCCAGACGGATCGGGGACCAGGAGTCAAACGTCAGGAGCAGCTGCGACCCGGACGGACTTTCTCAGCCGGGTCCTCAGGAGAAGGAATCAGGGAGGGCGAGGCCGCTCCGCTGCACAGCTCCGCTCAGCCGGGCTCGCGGCCAAAGCGCACGGAGAACCCGGACCTCGGAGCGCACGCACGAGCCGCCCGTCCACAAGTGTGCGGCAAACTCCAGCACAGCACGTGCGGGAAACCCGCGGACGCCGCCGCCCACGAACGCGAGCGCAGCTCACGCGA
>PVKS010038820.1:0-17671 GCA_004027875.1 Aplodontia rufa | reverse complement strand
TAGACCAACTTTCTCATTGTCCAGGGTCTAGTCCCCACCTCCACAGATGAGTGGAGACAATCGACCCTTAGATCTCTGGGTTAAGCTGATTTTACTCATCATGATCTCTTCCATAGCCATCCATTTACCTTCGAAGGCTGCAATATCATTGTTTCTAACTGCTGTGTAATATTCCATGGTATAAATGTACCACAGTTTTTGGATCCATTCTTCCAGTGAGGGACATCTGGGTTGTTTCCATAGTCTAGCAATAGTAAATTGTGCTGCTATGAACATAGATGTTGCTGTGTCACTGTAATGTGCTGATTCTAAGTCCCCTGGAAAGATACCCAGGAGTGGAATAGCAGGGTCATATGGTGGACTCATCCCTAGTTTTTTGAGGATTCTCCACCCTGCTTTCCAGGGGGCTGTACCAGTCTGCAGCTCCACCAACAGTGTGTTAGTGTGCCTATCTCTCCACAGCCCCTCCAGCATCTATTGTTGTTTATTTTCTTCATCTTTGCCTTTCTGACTGGTGTAAGGTGATATCTTAATGTGGTTTTCATTTGCATTTCTCTGATTACTAATGATTTAGAGCACTTTCTCATGTGTTCATTGGCTTGATCAATGTTCTCTGGTAAGAAGTCTCTATTTAGCTCTTTGGCCCATTTATCAATTGGGATGTTGGTGTTTTTGTAGTTGACATTTTTGAGGATTTTGTAAGGTCTCGAAAGCAGATACCAAAATACCATTAGGTTGACCATTTCTTCAAATAATGCTATTTACCTTTTGAATTAAAAGCATTATTTGAAGACAAAGTTCCAGAACATTTCAAGCATTTTTTTAAAGGATGTAGAGTGTGTAGAAATTCTATGCCCCACATATTCATAAAAATTCCTTTAGAACATTTGATGAGTAAAATACTGTATTTAAAAAAATACAATCAGTTATGTAATATTCTTAAAGAGATACAGTTGCTATTCACATAGGTTTCAGGCAATTAATGAAAGATGCATTTTAGTTTTAATCATAATTGGCAAACAATACTGGGTCACAGTTTAATTCTTGATATAGGTATGGATAACAAAAGAGAATTTTGTTAACATGCAGAACCATTTAACTTTTCATATCATTCACTTAGTTTTGTGCATATTATCTGATGCAAGCTTAGTTGGAGGCTGTTTGGTTCTAATTCTTCAGGAACCTACAAAGTGAAACTGCAAACTGTGAAACTCAGATACCAAAACTCTTTGAAATGGGTTTATATGTTATCTTTCTCAGTGAAAGCTATTGGTGGTTGAGCCCATTAACTATGGAATCAGTCAGTTAAAGAATATTTGTACCCAGCTAAACCAGGATGGAGTTGGTTTTAACACAAAGAAATTAAACTCCTTCTTTAAGTTACTGCTCTCTGTTATACATTTTCAAATAGTCCATGGATAAGATGACTTTGTTAGCTTAAGCCCAGTACTCTTCTAGGTTTTATTTGTGACTCAATTTATGTCTTGACATGACCAAATTTTCTAATTTTTAGTTAAAAATTTTCCAAATTTGGTTACAATTTTCTTCTTGTGGTTCATACATATTAAAATATTTGTGTATAAACTATACCGGGCTCCACTGGAGGAAAGAAAGGTAATGAAGGTTATGAGAAATTATTTTCCCACATAGTTTTCTTTTTATGCAGTGCTGAGGACTGATTCCAAGGCCTTGTGTATTCCTGGCAAGTGTTCTACCACTGAACTAAATCCCCAGCCCCTTTTCCACAAATTTTAATCGACTGAACAATACCTGCCTTTAGCAAACACTTGTGGTAAATAATCACTTTTTGTATTGAGTTTCTAATAAGACCTCAAAAATGATTTTTTGTGACTCAATGAGATCCTATGTCATAAAATAATATGCTGTTCTAATAAATTATAATATAAAGTTAAATTACTAACCAATTCCTAGTAAGACATAGAAAAGGATTATGGGTTATTAGCTTTCTTCAAAGAAGGACTCAGCTTTCTTAATTTCTTTTGCTTTTGTTTTAAAAATGACTTCATATGAATTTAAATATTCTTGGCATATATGAGAACAATAGCTACAAAAAAATCACTTACAGAGAAGTGGTTCTCTTTTCCTCTAAATAACATAAGATGTGGGGAAAGAAGGGGTACAGATCTGGTTCCATTTCCCCACTGAGAGATGGAAAAGGAAGAGACAATTGGGTCACCATTTCTATTGTTCTTATTGTTTGTTGAAATTCATTATTCTTTTCTTACTACATTTCTTCCTGAAAACTAGTATTTGTCTTCTCCATAGAGTGGCTTCTACATATTTTCTGGTAAGATACTTTTGTTGGATGTTTAAGAACTCAGGTAGATTCTAATAGATGCACACAAGGTGTGAGTGTCCCATTTCATTTCTATTAAAATATCTAAGCAGAATTAAATATCTGTGAACTTGTGGAAGCAGTTAAGAATTAGGTATTATGAATTTTCAGAGATTTAAAATATTGTACTCTTTAAAATGGTCCAAGGTAGCACACAATTTTCCTCTTTAACAAAAGAACTAGATTTATGATGAGAAAACTTAAAATTGTGTTAAGTACTTTGCAGCAATCCACTATACCAAACTATACATTGAGGGTGTGCAATGAGTAGATTCAGATTAGGGTTGTGATGAAGGATTTAATTAATTATTGGCTTAGATTGAAGTTACCCTTTTGAATGGCCAAAACTTTACATAGATGGTAATTATTTGATCATCAATGTATTTTCAAAATTTCCAATGTATAATGTATTCTCACTTTCTATTAATTTAATAATTAGTTTCTTTAGTGTTAATCTCACCTAGAAACATGCTTTTACTTAATGATAAACTGAAAGACACATTTAGTCTTATTATTAGCAGACATTTGGCAGCATGGATGGCACATCAGAATCTCTCTAGAAAGAAAAAACCCTTGTAATTATGAAATAGAATTCTATTTCCATGGTAATTACTTGTATAGTAATTACTTTAACCACTTGGCATTTAGCCTTTATGTGATAGCACCTGCCAATTATGGTCACCATGAGTTGGCTTCTCCAGCATTTGTTACCTTTCATGTTAAAGTTTTCATCTCATGTACTTTAAATTTCCTTACGAATACTACCACCTTCCTTTGATTTCACTGTCTTTGAATGTTAAGTGTTTAGATAGTCGTGTAGCTAAAACTGAAGTAAGCACTATTGATTTAAAGATAAAACAGTTAAGACAAAAATCTGAGATGAATACTGATGATTTATAAGACTCTCTAAAATACAAGAATTCATTCCTTAAGCATATTAACTGAGAACATAGTACATAAAGGGACTATTCTAAATGTCCCACCAATAAAAATGGGATCATTAAAAAGTACCATCAAAAGATGTAGCAAAAAAGCTATGTGAAGAAGTACTAGACTCCAGATGGTACACATGGCCACGTAAATATCAGGGTACGTACACTCAGGGGTGCTGGAATGATCAGATACTTGTTTGAAATCACCTTTCTCTTGATTCTCCAGTTCAATCCGGATTACCTGGAATGGAATCTTAGCTATTATTTTTTTTCCTATCAATGTCTTAGAAACTGAAGGGCACCATTTAATGTACAGAATGGGCAGTTTGTTCTAGGATTGCTGACATATTCAATTCCAACACTGGACTGTCTCTGTATACCCAAAAGTCCTCAGATTTGTTCCCTCCCAAGCACTGAGACAATGTTTGTCAGGTTTAGGAACACTAGATCCAACTTACAGTCATCCTTTCTGAAGTCTGCTGAGTCATCTATCTGACAGAGTAGGAGGGGGCTTTGATTTCTTAGGAACGGATGAGACCGGCTGACTTTCCCACTTTTACAACATTGGGCAATACTGGTGTTTCCTATCTTTCTGTCCTTGTCCTCCTTATTATCCCCACCTTCCACTTCTCTCTCTCTCTCTCTCTCTCTCTCTCTGTTTCCTGTTTTCTTTCATGGCCCCTAATTTCATCTTCTCAATCACATCATCTAATTTCATTTTCTCAATGAACTTAGGTTTTACAGAAAACAGGAATATCTCTTTATTCAAATTCTTTTCCCTATCTGATTCCTAAACTCAGGAGAAAAATCATACACAATCTGCGTGCACATAAAACTGAATAATATCTCAATGTATTATACTGATGCTAGATAAATAATTGTGTAGCAGAGAAGTTGATAATTATTTCTATTCTTATAAAATTCCAAGCCTCAGTAAGTGTATTTGAAAATAAATCTGAGCATTTTTATTTTCAATTTTGTAAAGTATTATTTAAGCTTTTAATTTTTGCAGGTGTTATGTATACATATTATATTGATAAAATATTAGTATATGAATAAACATAATTAATAAGTCAATAAATTAATAAAGGATATGAGCTATGAACTTTTTATCTATAAGGGTACAAGATTTTTTTAAAAAGTAAAAAGGGCTGAACATTGCAGCTCAGTGGTGGAGCACATTCCTAGAATTTTCAAGGTCCTGCATTCAATCCCTAGGTATGAAAAATAAAATAATAATGATTAAAAATCTAAAAAAATAAAAAGTGAATAAAACTGTTCTAATTAATAATAATATAGTTCAGTTAAACAATCACACAAAATAATATGCTGATTTTTTTTCAGGTGATATGGAACATTAAGACAGATAATGTTTTTATGAAGTTTACTATAGTAGGGGAGTTAGAAAATAAAATTCATACCCATCTATAGACCAGTTCTGTAAAAAAAATGATCTTACAAATAGAATCCTATTATAAGCTTTCAAAAGAGTGAGGTAATATCTAGCTGTGTGTGTTTGTGAGTTGGGGAGGTCATGGGTCAGGGAAACTTCTTGAAAGTGGTACTTTGGGACTTGGGTCTTGAAGTTAGGTTTGGTATTACTTGTGAAAATAATTTAAGGAAGGAAGAAAATCCAGGTCAGGTGTCTTGTAACATGGAGAATGGGTCACCTCTGATGATACACAGACAATTTACAAAAGGTATTTTATCATGGAAGCCCTTAGAAAAATAAACTTTATATGAGCAACCTTCTCTGTAGTCTTTCTAAAAATAAATCTGCCACTTTTAAAAATCTGAGCAACAGGTGCTAAACACTAATTCAGGAATCCATGCTTTTTCTTTAATTACACAACAGCCCCCTCCATAGCTGGATTAGAAATCATTGAATGTACATTAGAAGAATTGAAACTCCCAACTGGTAACTTTTAAAATTCAAAAGAAAGATAAAAGACAAAGAATGGTAATCAGAACACAAAATACATCGAACCCTACATAAAACACATAATAATACTCTCTTGTCTAAGGACTTAGAGATTTAACAATCATAACAGGAAAAACATTCACAGTGCTTTAAAGAAGCTGCCATTTTCACTATATTACCTCCATTTTCTAACAGCTCTGTGAAGTAGAGACTACATATTACCCAACTATACAAGAGAAAACTATCTCAAGGTATTAATGCAACTGGACAAAGACTCTATGTCTTGATTTAGAGGAACTATAATTCAATGCCAGGCCTTTGGAAAATATGTAATTTTTATACTGCTATCCAGTGTCTATGCTTGATTCTTGTGAGTCTGCAGAGAATATTGAGTAAATCTGGTAAAAAATGAAGTTCAAATATGCTAACTGGCCAAATATAAAATATAGGACACAGAATAGATTTTTAAGTTGTAAAAACCACCCATATTCTTGTTTCTGAAGTTCAGTCAACAGATCAGCAATAATAGCATCATAGGAGAATTTGATAAAAATATAGAGTTCCAGGACACCAATTCCAACCTACTGAATCCACAATTGTATTTTTAACACATTTCCAGATGTTTCATTAAAGTTTAAAAGCACTGGTTTAGATGACAAAGCAACACCCTCAAAATAGGTAAAATGACTTATTTGCTTTTACAAAGCAAATTCCCCAGTGAATGGTTCAAACACTTTCCTTGATATCAGAATTTCCCCTTACTATCCTCAAAAATTCAAGAACAAAAACATTACTTTCCCATTAGCTCCACTTCACATAAGAAAAAACAGTTTAAGGTATTCAAAACCAGTATTTCTCAATTTTTAAATAACATTTGCCTAATTTATGTGCACACTATCCCAACCTAAAAATTTCAAAATTATATAAAAACTGTGGTCACATTGGCTGACTATTACTTGGTTCTTTACTACAGCATTTATAAATTGATTTGTATAGAAGGTTATAAATCATGTTTGAGCTTCATATCTTCCTCATAGAAGCAAAACATGAATAAATTAAAAAGGCAACCACAAAGAGATGGCTCTAATGTTTCTTGCAATTCTGATGTGCTGCCCATGTGTCCAAAATTCATCATTTTTGCATCAAGTTAAAAAAATAAATATTTATAAAGTTGGTGGTGGTTTGTTGAAACTCCCTGTAATTTTGTAAATTTTAAGTGACAAGTGTGTTCTGTCATTAATACAGGTTTTGGAGCCACTGATATAAATGTGCCTGCACATGGAAAAGTCACACATTCTTTGTTAAACAGTCCAAAGCCTTGTGTGGACTCCTGGCAAAGTATGGCTAAATATTCAGACACATGCCTATATAGTACTGTGTGTTCTGCCAAAAGGAGGGAAAACAAAAGAAAGAAAATCATATAAATATACTGGTAAACATTGACTTTGTAAGATACAGCATAAGCTGCTTTGGAAAAAAATTGTAGAGCATGATTCAAAGAATACATTTAAATTCTTTTCCTTAGGAATATGTATCTAATTTGTTTTTCATGAAAACATGTATTTAGCAGTGGGGAGTTTTTCATTGGCTAAGATATTTTGGCATATTTATAGTGTAAAGGTGATTGGAATAATGTTTGCATTCATTTTGCACTGAAATTTGAAATAAGTATAAGATATACACTTTGAAACATAAAATCATTGCCAGTCAGGATATACTCCCTTTAAGAAAACATAATTCAGTATTTGAAAATTCAAAGTGACTAACCTATAAATATGGGAGAATTATTCATGTTACCAAAGGATCCGTCCTTGACCAAACATTTATCACAGGATATCTTTAAATAAATAGTTTCCTTTTAGGACATTTAAAAGTACTAGATTTAAAATTTTTGATGTTGAAGGAATATCTAAGGAGTACATCCATTACATAAGGCATGAATCTTAATAGATGACTTCTGAAGTTCTAAATCATCTTGATTTATGCTGAAATGACACACCATTACCAGTCAAGGAATAAACTGGAGGTATAATGGGCAAGCCCATGTAATGTTTCCTTAAATAAGCTCTCTACTCATGGAAGAATCTATTAGAATTCCTTTTTCCCACTCACCGGATGACTTTCAAAACTGGTGGTCTATTATGGCTATACTTATTCCAAAGTAGGTGCTCCCTTTCTGGAGCCTTTTTTCTTTTCTTTTCTTTTTTTGATACTGGGGATTGAACCACTGAGCCACATCTTCAGTCCGTTTTTTATATTTTGTTTTGAGACAGGGTCTTGCTAAGTTTCTGAGAGTGATTTTGACTTTGAGATCCTCCTGCCTCAGTCTTCCAAGAGCTGCTGGGATTAAAGGCATGAACCACCTTGACCAGATTCTGGGGCTATTTGAAAATCATGTCTCTTTTCCAACAAATTAATGCTTTTCTCTCTGTTGTCTCCAGATGCTTCCTGTGGAATTTCACAGCTGTTTTTTCAGGCCAGACTAATTCAACTTCCTCTTGGTCCTTTCATAAACTGTGCCATATTGAGGTAGGTACAGTGAAAAGAGTGATTCAGTTGGATGGAATAGCTTGTATTGGCTGTTGATAGCTTATCTTTTCTTTTTCATTGGCTCTGGAAAAATTAGCAACAACGATCAGTTATTGATTTCTTGTTCATTATTTTGCCCTTTGTACAACCATTATCTGAGTCACACTAGTTTTCATTTATTCTCTATGAATCCTAGTGGCTAGTGATTCTCTCCACTCTTGTAGTGTTTGTCTTTCAAGAAACAAATCTAGCCACACTTCCCCCTTTATGTCCATGTTTAAAAACATCCCAGGATGATATAGATTTATTATGGAATTTCTCACCTGCTGAGAAATTACCCAATGACTTGTGCAAACTGAGTTAATAGCTCAAGTTTTCTTAGAATAAAAGCTTTGGAATGTATTCTAATGTATTCTGTGTGTTTTGTGTTCTTGATTCAGCCCCCCAAACCAAGGGAAAAACAACCAGTGGCCTATTTAGGCCCCTGATTCAGCAGAACAATGGTGGTTTATGTTCTCTCTCTCTTCTCACATGTCTGCTATTGAGTCCAATCTCTTGGCACAGACACTGTTGAATTGCCTCATTTTAGTTTATCCCACACATCCCAGGAAGCACCCTTTCTTCCTCTGTTTAAATTTTCTCTTTGATGTTATCTTTTGGTGGATATAGGATTTGCTTTATCCTATATCCATTGCCAGGACTTTGCTTCCTATTCCTTCCTAACTAAAGTATCTGCAGATTCTTAGCTCAGGAAAGAATATTGTACTGATTTTCTTTGTTCAACCAGCATATTCTCACAGCACACATACTGTGCAATTCTGAATAAGGTTGTAAGACCGTACATAACTGGGATTATGGTGAATCACTTTAAAAAGTGGGGATTTAGGAATGCTTCTCTCTGGAGAATAGGTTCATGTCTTCTTGGCACTGTACTGGCTCTGACTCATCATTTGCCCTAATGTGTTCTGTTCTTCAGTTGGTCAGACAGGCTTGTCACTTCTTGATTACAGTAGACTCTTTTGAAACTATACTTTTGCAATTGCTGTTCCTTAAATTTGAAATTCTTTTCCTGTTTTTTCTCCCCACTGGGAAAATTCCTACGCATAATCCAGGAATCAAATGTTGTCTTTTTAGTGATGTCTTCAAAATTTCTCTTATACAGAATTATGCTTTCTCCTCTGTGCTGTGGTATTCAGTTTATAATTTTATTACAGTCCTTTTTATGAGTCCCTGGAGCCTAATCCCATTTCTGGCATATAGAAAAAGTTCAATAAATGTTTCTGGAATGAAATAATAAGAACAGTGAAAAAGAATGATGTAATCAGTGTTCCATCTAAGGATAAACCAGTTGTACTTGACATGGACAAAAATCTGAGGGAATATAAAATTTTAGTGAAATACCAAACATCATAAAATCTGAAAAAAATTCTTTTCAATGACTTATGAAGTTAGATCATATGATTCTAGGTCTTATTTTTAAGTTCACATTAGCACCTAGCAAAAGGGCTACAAAAAATCTAGCACTCTGGCCATACTAATGTCTGCATAAAAATAAAGAATGGGAAAATAATTTTTGAAAATTTTGTTTAAAGTTTCTGCCTAAGGTATATTGTTCTCTATCTAACCTTGGGAGAAAGACCAAGTAGCATACAATGACACCAGGTCTATAATTTAGAGAATTTTATCTGCTAAAATTATTTTAGTTGTCCAGCTATCAAGAAAAATCCAGAAAAAGATGTAAGCTATTGCAGCAAGTGAACTAGCTCATATTCGCACTTGCATTGACAGGTTACAAACTTCAAACATCACCTTTAACATTTCAACCAACATATTAGATGTTCCTGAGCCAATTTCCCTGCCTAGGTTACTTTGCAATTGAGTTATACTGGATTGAGAACAGGTCTTATTAATATTTCACACAGGTGTCCTCTCTGAAGTTCAGTTATTCAGCTCCTTGGTATTTAGTATTTGCAGACATATGAAGTGCACCTTTGTAAGGAATTAGGTACATGCTTTACCTTAGTCAGTCTCTAGGCACCAAGTTACAACTTATTTGGGGGAAAATTCCATTATCTCTGGAAGAAGCATTGAGGAGTTTTTAAATTGACTTTTAAAATATAAATGATAATCACATCGAAATTCTATATGGAGGTTTATATGCAATAAAATAAATTAGTACCCATTTGAATTAGAATTTAAAGAAAGTTCCCCCTATTAAGGAGTTTTCTAAAGCCTTAGGAACCACTTGACTATTTCAACCAGAAAACTGTAATAATGAATTAACTCCATTTATACTTGTTTGAGCAACTAAAGCAAATTCTGTATTATGCAAGTTCTCAAACCAGCTACAATTTGTTCATATAGGTCTGATTGATATTTCTTCATATTTTAAATATTGAAATATATTCCCCAAGTATTGTACTTGAACAGACAGCCTTCAATCTATATTTCAGGATAAACCTGTAAAGAATGTATTATTTAATTAATTTTTTATAACAGAAATCTTTTTTTTTTCAGGTGATCTGTGCAGTTCTTTTGCTCTTATGTCAGGTGCCAAAATATTTTAAAAAGGGAGCTTATTTCTGCCATGTGTGATTTCTGGTGTGTGATTTCTTTGGATGTCATTTTGCATTGCATGTGAGACAGCTATTTTTTATTTCTTGATGTCTGTTGCACCCAAAGGAAATCTGTATTTTGCTTTCTGTAAGAAAAGAGCAACTGGGTGGCCCTGGAAAAACTTCCACCCACTAACATGGAAAAATATTCAATCTGTCCCATTATATTGAAGTGGGAGACTTTAAAGGGCAGCATACTCAGTTAAGGAAGATATATTTCCATCTGTGATCAATAGCATGTGAAGAACAGCTCCTCTCTGAGCTCTATCCAGTGCAAAATTACCTTGGTAATTCCTGGACCATGGACACTCTACAAGTTTCTAAGGTTGGGCAGTCATGGGGAGCCCTTCCTGATTCCAAGGAGGAAACCGTTATCTCTGTGAGGTCCATGGAATATATCTTTCCACCATTCCCCAGAGCTGCAGGACAGCTCTCAGCGCCTGTATCCTCTACATAGACTACATAATAAGCAAGAGATAAATAGGTCCCAGACAGCATTAGAGTGGGGCTAACATGAAAAATGTTTCTCATTCCCTTTTGCTCTTCCATTCCTCTGTACAAAGAAATAATTTGGCTTCCTGCTTGGTTTAGGTGAGTTGAATATGTTTTCCATGAAAGTGTCAGAGCACAAAATTCAGAAGCAGAATCTATTTTACCCAGGCACAGTTCACTCCACATCCTATTATCTGAATACTTTTTATTCTTTCAGACATTTAATTATATATAAAAAATTAAAGTGCAGTGAAAAACTAATAAAGGTGAAGCTTTGCCCTTTAATCATAAAGTTACTATGAATTCTGAGGTTTACATTTGGTATCATCAATCAGTTTTCCTTTCCTTTCTTCTCTATTTTTTTTCCTTTTTACCTACTAAGAAGAGAAGAGTTGAATACAAAACATTTTTTTACTCATTTGAATATAGTTTCTTTCTGTACTACATGAATTCATCAAATCAGAACTTAGTGTAAGTGATTTAATCTAAAAATTCTCACTTGATCTAGAAAAATGTAAACCAAACCAAAAAAAGAAAAAAATCTTTTTTGACAACTCTTTGCTATATCCACTTTTTTTAAAGACAGAGAGAGGGACTAGAGAAAGAGAGAAAGAGAATCAATTTTATTTAGTTTTTCAAGTGGCCTTCGTTGCTCTGACACTTCCACTTGTACATGGTGCTGGGGTTTGAACCTGCATCCTTGTGCATGCCAGGCAAATGCAATAACTGCTCCAGCCCCTTATATCCATTTTTTAAAGTTAGTTTTGAGCATACAAGGAGAGATTGTTCCTACACAGTGTTGTTGGCCTTAGGCACTGATGACAGTGTTGTTCCCTCTAAATAAAAGCACTGATTGGTCTCAAGGGATATTATCATTGTTTCCTCAAGAAATGAGAAATTATGGTTGATTATTGGAGTTCTTTTGATTATGACCTTAACTAATTCTCTTGAAAGTTGCATTTCAGGAAGGGGAAACATTTCTTGATGAGGCTTTATCATGAACAGCACTGAACTGAGATATGTGATGAGAGTAGCATAAGAATGTATGAAGAGTTGAGGGCAATGTTTATACCCAAGAAGAACTCAGGATCCAGGGTTCAAAGCAGCTGTACAAAACACAAACAATGTCATATAATTGAAAGAACATTAGACCAAGGGCAAGTTCTAAACATTATCATGCCACTATTAGCTATGACCTAGACAAAGAGGAAAATTTAAATCTAATAGAGCATTCCTTTTAGTAAATCGGGTGATGTACTAGTGATTAACAGAAACTGAAAGTCTATATCCAGGATGGTAAGCTATCTTTTAGTAAACTTCACAAATTCATCAGTCTTTAAAATTTTAAATTAGTTTTTTTCTGTTTTGTGGGAGTGGCATAGGTAGCAAAAAGGTACTGCATAAACTTATTTTGCTTTAGTCCACAGGAGGCCTTAATTTAAAATTAATTATTTAATCCTAAAATGATATTTACTTTCACAAACAAAAATTTACAGCATGATTTCTTTAGAGGACTATAATAAAGTATATTTCAAAAGATAATTGATTTATAAACATTTCATAGATGTTATTCATTGGAAAAAATGTGGGACTCACCTGAATTTACCAAGTGAAATAGTGACTTTCTCTAATAAACTTGCCAGTCATGAGGCTGAAAATATAAGTGTTATTCTGTTAGGAGACAGAAAGATAGACCAAATGACCCTTTCCAAATATATTTTTACTTATGGTACTGCTAGAAGATGCCTGAAGAACTTTAAGCTATTTCTCCCCTTCCTGCCTGAAATATCGTGGCTGCACATCTCCAACTGGTAATTATAGAAAAAGTATTTTCTTTCCTTTCCCTGTGAGAATGTCAATAGTCTATCTAGTCAGAATGATGTTAATATTTGGGGACATTTTCCATGTTCCTCTATGAATCAAGGATTAGTCAGATGAGATTAATTAGTGTGTTGATTATTCAGGCCTCTTAACCTCTTTTCCTGTTCCTTCTTTTCCTCACCTTTCGGTTATTTCATTACTCATTAACAAGCTTATCAAAGAATGGGCAGGGAGAGGAGGTGAAACTCGCATTTTCTACTGTTTTCCAGAGCTGGTTAAAAAGGTTTAAGTGTGGGAGTAAAAGAGGTTGGAAATATAAGAATACTATAAGTTAAAGCAAGTTTTTTTTTTATTTTTCTTTTTTATCATTTGGGGATTTTCATCTTCTCAACTGCAAAGGAAAGATGAATGTTTTTAGAGGAACAGCATACATTAGCTTATTTATCAAAGCTGAATCACATCCCACCCTGTAGAGAACAGAATACAAAGCATAGAAACTTCTAAGAGCACAAACAAATATGTTATTTTCTTAGGGACTCCATTATGAGTAATAAAGGAATTTAGACCTCAAAACTCTCAGTGTCTTTAGATGTTCTTTACCTTCCAGAATATGTGAGAGAACAGAGTTGTTTAAAATTAGTTCCTTCATTAATCTCTAATAGGTTTCAGATCCTGTCTGATTTTTACATTGATAAAAATCCATAAACCCCTGCTGACTTTGTTGCCTACCATCTCCTGCAGTTCTGTAAAAAATTGACCTCCCCTGAGAGGATGCTGGGGTCAATATTCAACCTCAGATGGAAGAGTAAGGATATGCTCCTCAATACTAGTCTGTCCCAATCATTGGTACAGGCATCTTCCCTAATTCTTTAAAGCACAGATGAGAACAGATTGTAACATTTAGTATTCATTCCTTAAGATGCAAGAATAACAGAAGGACACTCAACATAGGGAAGCTTCAGATTGATTTTCAGTATTAGGTATGGCTCCTTAAACTGAGTGAATTATAAAGACCAGCATTCCTTTCATCACTTTCTGGGAGAATGTTAACATATCTGTACACTGATCACTTCCAGTCAGCCCTATGCACACAACTAAAGCCCTTAGAGGGGAAGAGCTCTTTCTCACCCCCAGGACCAGACACAGCTCTGTTTCTGACCCTAAATCATGTCAATTTTAGGATTAGCTATTCACTGTCCATTTCCTTTTGATAGAAATTGCTCTTATCTTTTGTCTCAAAAGGTGTCCTCACATTAGAGTGCATAATCTGTCATGAGTTCATTGCCCCAAATCTGAGTTATTCTGTTTGATATAAAATATCATTGGTCCATAAACTGAAGGTTAAGTTAAGCATCACCAGTGGAAATCTATCCCTTCCTGTAGATTGTCCTTTGGTTTGTGGACAATACAAAGTCTTATTTATAGTTTTCAGGGTCATAATTCCCAGTCTCATACAGAGCAGGTAAATTTTACCAAGCATTGCAAACTCCTTAATGTCAGAAGCAGAAACAAGTTTTGCATTTATCCGGTTAGAAAAACCCACAATGGTGGTTTAAAAATCAAAGTGTCTCAAACCAAGTCTTCTCTCTTTAAAACCTAGAGGTACTGTGCACCATTGAAAATGGTTATTGCTAATGTCCTGTATCTCCATTCAAAATTCAAAGACTTTGGGACAAATCTGGCTGAAGATCAAGAACGTAAAAGTAAGCAGGAGATTTTATGGGTGATTATCACTGTAATTTCTCTCAAGTCTTTACAGCATAATACCAGCTTAGACTTGGACTCATGGTGGTAGATGACCTGATTTACCCTTCCCATGTATAATGCCTGTGCTCTTCTTGCTTCAGTTGAAATGCAAGTGCAAATTAAAAATAGTTTATTGTTAAGAACTTTGCTTTTGAGGTCTATATCTGTTTATTCCCATCATGTCTTAGCAATGTATCTGTGTTAGTAGTACATTATCTCTTTTCTACTTAGTAGTCTGTCTCAAGGAATGATACCTTGGTTTGCTTCTTTCTTCAATTGAATGGCATTGGTTTCATTTAATTTCTGCCCTGTTTTTGTCCCTACTCCCCTGATATAGTGTCTCTTCTTTCAGTAATGTTTTAAACAGATTTTTCCTTTCTGATTGTACTTTGCCTTTTATAGTGGTGGCATATAATGCCAGTCTGCTATATTTGATTCTAATTAATATGCCTCTAGACTGTCTCTGGGTGACCTGACTTTTTAAGGAACCCGACTAATTGGAAGAGCCATCATAAATTATATATAGTTACATCATTCAATACTAATGTAAGTGAAACATGAACTGATATCTTCAGAAATCTCTTAGTACCTAGGGTTATGAATGAAGGAGAGATTCGATTACATTTGATTTTTTTCCCCAATGACCTACAAAGAAATGAAGATAGTTGCAGATTTTTTATTTTATTTTTTTTAGAATGAAGACTCTACTCAAAACAGGTGTCTAGAATTTGCAGCAAACTTTAAAAAAATAAGTTCTCCCAAAGTGTGCGTTGGCCTGTGTTATGGATTGAATTGTGTACCCACTAATCATTGTGTTGAGAAACTAATCCCTAGGACATCAGAATATGATCTTATTTGGAAATATGGTCATTGCAGATATAATTAGATGAGGTCATACTAAAGTAGGGTGGGTCCTTAATCCAGTAGGACTAGTGTCCTTGTAAAAAGAAGAAATTTGAACATAGACATGAAAATAGGGAGATTGCCTTGTGAGCATGAAAGCAGAGGTGGGGTGATGCTTCTGCAAGCAAAGGAATGCCAAAGATTGCAGCAAACCACCAGAAAGAGAGCATCATGAACACGGTTTCTACCTTGAAGCCCTCAGAGGGAATAAGCACTGTTAACACCTTGATCTTGAACTTTTGGCATCCAGAATTCTGAGACAATAAGTTTCTGTTGCTTTAAACAACTCAGTTAGTAGTACTTTGTTAATGGAAATTTTGTTGCCTTTGGCTGCCTGTAAAAGAGATGATGTGCATGACTAATAGACTTACTTGTGTTAAAGAATTACCTCATGGGTCTCAGCAATGTCCCCTAACCTTATAAATATTTTTTAATTCTTTCTTGTCACTGCTAACTTTCTTAGCTTTGTAAACATAAGCATTTCTTTTATAGAAATAAAGCCTGATTATAAGGCTATACATCTCATAATTATTCACATGCATCTTAGGTGGATATATATGAAAAGATTATTGTTAATTTGGATAAACTCTGACTTGGCTTCATCAGCAAAACTCAAGGCATACCCTTGGTACAGGGAATTTGTTACACAATTTTGGAGAACTGGAAAGCAAAATAGTAGATTTGTAAGGAAGCCCTTGTTACTCATGGAAATGTACTATACCTGGGGCTGGAGGACCAAGGGAGAATGTGGTGCTATGAGAACCCAGAGCTAAGACTGCCAAGTGGCAGGTGAATCTATGGCAGAGGCTCTTTAGATGAGCTACGACCATGCAGGGAGAATCAACATGGGGACAACAGGGCATGCTAAAGATGTTATGGGAGGAAGACAGTGGTTGAGCTGCTTCTTTCTTCCCTGGTGCTTCTTTCCTCTATCCTCCTATTCCTTGCCATCATTTCCTAGTGGGGGAAGTTAGTTGTCACCCAGCTGAAAAAGCAGGCTGGGAAATGTACTTTGTGGTGTAAGTATACAAAAAACAGATTAACTGTCAAGTCAATAATGGAGTAATTAGCAGACATGACAAAAATTCTCAATTTTTCAAAAATGCTAATCAAATTTTGTTGAAAAATAAACTAACATCTATTGAAGGCTTACTACATGTCAGGCACAGTTTGTTGTTTTAATATTTATATACATTATCTTATTTTATATAACAAACATGACACAAATCTTATTATATATATATTTTTAAGAATCCTAAGGAACAGAATATTTAAATATTTTGTATATGATTATATTTCTAGTGGCTGGTAGAACGAGGACTTAAAACATTTGTTTTGGTCTGACTCTAAATCAAAGCCCATTCATATTCCTCCACTATACATTTTAGTTCATTAAACTGAATTCCATATTTGGGATGGAAAGTTAGAGTTTAGCAATAGTTAGAAGCACTGACTCATGCTGTATAGAGTACACAAAAATGGGCCAAAGAGTTGGAAGGCAAGAACTTGTAAGTGAGAGAGATGCCAGACAGCTAAGAAACTGAGGTGGAGACTCAGTACAAATGGACTGTTGGATAAATATATGAGAAATTGCTCTACATCATTAGCTATAAGGGAAATGCAAATCAAAACTTCAATGAGATACCACCTCACGCCTGTTAGAGTGGCAAAAATGAAAAATTCTAACAATAACAAATGCTGGAGGGGCTGTGGGAAAAGAGGAACACTGTTACACTGCTGGTGGGACTGCAAATTGGTTCAGCCACTATGGAAAGCACTGTGGAGAATCCTCAAAAAATTAAGGATGGAACCATCTTACGACCCAGCTATCCCACTCCTAGGTATTTTCCCAAAACAGTTAGAATCAGTGTATTATAGGCTTCCTCAATGTTTATAGCAGCTCAATTTACTATAGCTAGATTATGGAACCAACCCAGATGCCCCTCACTCAACAAGTGGATACAAAACTTTGGTACATATGTACAATGGAATACTACTTGGCCATTAGAGAAGACGATATTATGGCTTTTGATATCAAATGGATGGAGATGGAAAGAATTATGCTCAGTGAAGTATCCCAATCTCAGAGACTAAAGGGCTGAATGGTTTGTCTCATCTGTGGAAGCTAGAATACATGGGGAAGCAGTAGGTTAGATGGCTAACCTAACAATAACTTCAAATTGTATGATTCTCAGCGTAATAGGGGAATGGCTCCATAGGATACTTGGAGGCATAGGGAGGGGATGGAAGGGTGGAGGGTGTATCAAGAACTCATAGGAGTCTGGAGAGTGGGAATATCCCCATATTCCCATCCCAGTATCCTCCACGAGATACTCATTTAACCCAAGAGTTCTTC
>PVKS010038819.1:0-17670 GCA_004027875.1 Aplodontia rufa | reverse complement strand
GCTTGTGGCCTTTGCTTCTCCGAGACTTCATTATGTACATGGTGCTGGGGTTTGAACTCACGTACTCACACATGTCAGGCAATTGCTGTAACTGCTGAGCCATCGCTCCACCCTCATAAGCTTTCTTGTTCTTATTTTTTAAATTTCAATTCATTACAATCTGAAAAGATACACAAGATAATACTAATATTTTATTTTAGTTTTTTTTTTTTGTTATGTTTTCGCATTCACCAAGACTTTCTATCCTAAAATATGCTGATATTTGGAAAAGGTTCCAAGACCTGCTGCCAAGAAAGATTATTGAATTTTGGGGGTAAATGTTCTGTAAATGTCTGTTAGGTCCATTAGATTTATATATCATTTAGTTAACAAGTGTCTTTACTGATTTCATGTCTAGACCTGTTCCATTTTGAAAGGGGTTTTTTGAAATTAGAAAATATTATTTTATTGGGAGATATCTCGGACTTAAAGACAAGTTTGTTTTATGTAATGGGGAGCACTACCATGTGCTGCTTAAATATTTATATCATTATATCTTCTTTTTGGATTCTTCCTTTTAACAGTATGTAGTGGCATTTTTTTTTTTTTGTATCTTCTGACTAATTTTTCTGCTTAAAATCTCATTTGGAACACCTTTTCCACTTTTCAATTTTAGTCTATGAATATCTTTCCCTATATGAGTTTCTTGCAAAAAGCATATTATTAGGTCGTACTTTTTAATCCATTTTTCCAGTCTTTGCCTTTGGAGTGTTGAGACCATTTACATTCAGAGCTGTTGTGAAGATATGTTTATTACTTCTAGTCATTTTGGCTTGTTTTGGAGATTTAATTCATTCTTAATTTTCATTTGCTTCATTGTTCTTCTAGAGAGCTTCATCCTTTTGAGAGCTCTGTTTTTGAGTTTTTTGAATAAGTATGTCATTAAACATTTTCTGTAGTCTAGCTGTAGTGTTCATGAATTCTTTTAGTTTACCCTATTGTGGAAAGTTTAATTCTTCTTATTTCTTTGATTCTGAATAATATTTTTGCTTGATAGAGCAAATTTGGCTGGCAATTGGCTTCTTTCAGTACTTTTTTTAAAGAGAGAAAGAGAGAGAGAGAGAGAGAGAGAGAGAGAATCAAATTTTATTGAGTTTTTCACATGGATTTTTTTGCTCTGACACTTAGTTGTGTACGTGGGTGCTGGGGTTTGAACCCATGTACTTGTGCATGCCAGGCAAGCTCTGTAACCATAGAGCCACTTCTTTAGCATCTTCTTTCAGAACTTTTAATATTATTCCCAACCTTCCTTGCTTTTAAAGTTTGAGTTGACAAATGTGAAATCAGCCTTATTGGTCTATCTCTAAGTGTGATCTGACACTCTCTTGTGGCTTTAAACATTCTATCATTCATATATCTCTATGTTTGACATTCTGATCATGATGTGTCTTAGAGTAGATATTTTTTCATCTTGTCTATTTGGGATTCTAAGTGTATTCTGTATGTGGATGTCCATCTTGTTCTAAAGATTTGGATAAGTTTCTCAATTTTATTTCATGGAAAATAGTCTTAATGTCATTAGTCTATATTTCTATACCCCTTCTATTCAAATTACTCTTAATCTTGTCTCTTTATGTTGTCTCAGTATTCTCATATATTCTGATTCTGGGCTACTTACCACTCAAACACTTTACTGTCTACTAGGGATCTAGTTCAAATACACTGTCTTTGAGGCCTGTTGTCTACTAGGGATCTAGTTCAAATACACTGTCTTTGAGGCCTGTTGTCCGGTTTTTCTATCTAATTTTGTCTGTTGGAGATACTTCCAAGTGCATTTTCAATATGTCTTTTTGTGTCTTTCATTTTTAGGAGTTCTGATTGGTCTCTTTTAAGAACCTCTCTTTATTGAAATCATAACTCACTTCCTATAACTTCTCTCTTAATTCATTCCTTAATTCATTTTTAGATCTTTTTTATCTCATTAATACTTTTATTTATTTAATAGATGATATAGAGTTACAATTAAGGGGGAAACATTACCAAATATTCCAGAAATAATGAATATATACTTAGTTATCTAGGGCTAATGCCATGTCATTGATTCCCAGCTTGGGTTCCCCATGTTGCTGGTTCCCTCAGAAGATCCACTGAGTTAAATGGATAGCTCGTGGAGGTCAGACATCACCTTCTGAGATGAGTTCCCTATATTCAGTTCCTCCAGTCTCCTAGGTGATTTTCCTAAGCCCTCCACCCACCCTGTCCCTCAGCCTATGCCTCCAAGTATCCTAGGGAGTCATCTCCTTGTTGCAAAAACAAAAATACAATTTGAAGTTATTATTAGCTTTGCCGTCTAACATACTGCTTCCTGGTGTATTCTAGCTTCCACAGATGAGAGAAACCATTCGGCCCTTGAGTCTCTGAGATTAGGATACCTCACTTTATGTAATTCTTTCAATCTCCATCCATTTGATATCAAAAGCCATAAGATCGTCTTCTCTAATGGCCAAGTAGCATTCCATTGAGTATACATACCAAAGTTTTTGTATCCACTCGTCAAGTGAGGGGCATCTGGATTGGTTCCATAATCTAGCTATAGTAAATTGAGCTGCTATAAACAGTGATGAAGCCACATCAATATAATATGCTGATTCTAACTCTTTTGGGAAAATCCCCAGGAGTGGGAGAGCTGCGTCATAAGGTGGTTGTATCCTTAATTTTTTGAGGATTCTCCACACTGCTTTCCAGAGTGGCTGAACCAGTTTGCAGTCCCACCAGCAGTGTTACAGTGTTCCTCTTTTCCCACAGCCCCTCTAGCATCTGTTGTTGTTCTAATTTTTCATTTTTGCCACTCTAACAGGAGTGAGGTGGTATCTCATTGAAGTTTTGATTTGCATTTCCCTTATAGCTAATAATATAGAGCATTTTCTCATATACTTATGGACTTTCTGGACTTCCTCTGGTGAGAAGTTTCTTTTAATATCCGTAGCAGTTATTGATAGGATTATTTGTGATTTTGGTGTTTAGTTTCTTTAGTTCCTTGTGCATTCTGAATATTAGCCCTTTGTCCGAGGTGTAGAAGGCCAAGGTTTTCTCCCATTCTGTTGGTTCTTTCTTAATGCTCTTGACTAGATCTTTAGCTGTGCAAAGACTTTTTAGTTTAATTGCATCCCATTCATTTATTCTTGACTTTTCTGCTTGAGCCATGAAAGTTTTGTTGAGGAAGGCGCTGCCGACTACTATGTCCTATAGTGTTTACCCTACTTCTTTTTCTAGTAACTTTAAAGTTGTTGACTTAATATCCAGGTCTTTGACCCATTTTGATTTAATTTTTGTGCATAGCGAAAGATAAGGATCCAGCTTCAGTTGTCTAAATATGGTTGTCCAATTTGTCCAACACCATTTGTTGAACAGGCTACCTTTCTTCCACACTATGCTTTTGCCGCCTTTATCAAATTTCAAATGGTTAAATATATGTGGGTTTGTCTCCGGATCTTCTATTTGATTCCACTGGTCTTTGGTTCTGTTTTGATACCAATACCATGCTGTTTTTGGTACTATGGCTCTGTAGTATAATTTCAGGTCAGGAATTGAGATATCCCCTACTTGTTCCTTCCTGTAGAGTACTGTTTTAGCTAGTGTGGGTCTCCTGTTATTCCATATGAACTTGAAATTGCTTTTTCTATATCTGTGAAGAATGCCATAGGTATCTTGATGGGGATTGCATTAAATCTGTAGAGGGCTTTGGATAGAATGGCCATCTTTTTTATATTGATTCTGCCTAACCATGAGCATGGAATGTTTTTCCATCTACTCAGGTCTTCTGTAATTTCTTTTTTTAGTATTTGATAGTTTACTTTGTAGAAGTCCTTAATATCCTTTGTAAGGTTAATGCCCAAGTATTTCATTTTTTTGGAAGCAATGGTGAATGGGAGAGATTTCCTGATTTCTTCTTCTGCAGATTTGTTGCTGGAGCAAAGGAACGCTAGTGACTTACTGGAATTGATCTTGTAGCCAGCTACTTTGCTAAAATCACCTATAAGCTTTAGGAGTTTTCTGTCTGATGTTATTGGATCTTCTAGGTATAGAATCATGTCATCACCAAAAATAGATAACTTCCTCTTTTCCTATATGAATACTTTTGATTTCCTTGTCTTGCTTGATAGCTCTGGCAAGGGTTTCAAGGACTATATTGAGCAAGAGTGGGGAAAGCAGACAACTTCCTGAATTCAGTGGAAATGCTTTCAGTTTTTCTCCATTGTGGATAATTTTGGCTATGGGTCTATCGTAAATCTAACATAGATAAAATATCCTCCTTTGATCCCTAACTTTTCCAAAGTTATGAGCATCAGGTAATGATTAATTTTATCAAATGCCTTCTCTGCATAAATTGAGATGATTATATGGTTTTTGTTTTTAATTCTGTTTATGTGGTGAATCACATTTATTGATTTGCACATGATGAACCATTCTTGTTTTCCTGGAATGAAGCCCACTTGATCATGATGCATTATCTTTTTAATGTACTTTTGTATCCGATTAGCTAAAATTTTATTAAGGATTTTTCATCAATGTTCCTCAGGGTAATTGGCCTGTAGTTTTCTTTCCTTGATGTGTCTTTGTTGCGCTTTGGAATCAGTGTAATGTTTGCTTCATAAAAAGTGTTTAGTTGTGTTCCCTCTCTATCAATTTCCTGGAAGAGCTTGTATAGGATTGGTATTAGTTCTTCTGTGAAGGCTTGGTAGAATTCTGCCATATATCCATCAGGACCTGGGCTTTTCTTATTTGGGAGAGCTTTGATTGCTCCTTCAATTTTGCTACCTGTGATCAGTTGGTTTAGATTTTCAGTGTCCTCCTGTGTTAAAGAGTGGATGACATATATGCCCAAGAACCTGTCCATATCCTCCAGGTTATCAAACTTGGCAGAGTATAAATTTTCAAAATAGGTTCTGATAATCTTATGGATCTTGGACTAGTCTATGGTGATATCCCCATTTTCATCTTTGATTTTTTTTATTTGTTTTCTTTTATTCTTCCTTTTGGTGAGGTTGGTAAGGGGTTTGTTGATCTTGTTTATTTTTTCAAAGAACCAATTCTTAGTTTTGTTAGTAGTTTATATTGTTTTTTTTGTTCTCAATTTCATTGATTTCAGCTCTGATTTTGGTAATTTCCTGTCTTATGTTAGATTTAGGATTGGACTGTTCCTCCTTTTGTAGTTGTTTGAGTTGAAGCATAAGGCTATTAATCTGATCTCTTTCTAGATTTTTGATGTGTGCACTGAGTGCTATAAATTTACCTCTTAAGAAAGCCTTCATACTGTCCCAGAGGTTTCAGTATGTTGTTTCCTCATTCTCGTTCAATTCCAAAAACTTTTTAATTTCTGCTCTTATTTCCTCTTTTACCCATCCTTCTTTTAAGAGGGAATTATTCAATTTCCAAGTGTTTGAGTAGTTTCTGTTGTTTCTCTTGTTGTTGATTGCTATGATCATAGCATTATGATCTGTCAGAATATGTGGGATTATATCCAGTTTTTATATTGTTAAGATTATCTTGGTGAACAAAGATGTGGTCTATTTTAGACAAGGATCCATGAGCTGATTCATGAGCTGATGAGTAAATTCAGCTGTCTTAGGATGGAATATTCTGTAAATCTCTGTTAAGCCAAATTGATTAATATAGTTGTTCAGATTGGAGATGTCTTTATTGATTTTTTGTTTTGATCATCTGTCTAGAGTTGATAGTGGTGTGTTGAAGTCTCCCAGAATTATTGTGTTAAGATCAATGAGGGGTTTAATGTCCTTAAGTATTTTTTCATATATTTGGGGCTGGTGTAATTGGGGGCATAAATGTTAATTATCATTATATCTTCTTGATGGACTGTCCCTTTTAGTGTGATAAAGTGACCCTCTTTGTCCTTTCTGACAAGTTTTAGTTGGAAATTAATTTCGTAAGAAATTAGAATCACCACACCAGCTTGCTTTTTTGGGCCACAGACCTGGGAGATATTTTGCCATCCTTTCACTTTCAGCCTGTGTCTATTTTTGAGTGTCAAATATGTCTCTTGCAGGCAACATATTGCTGTATTTTGTTTTTTGATCCAATTGGCCAGTCTGTGTCTTTTTTTTTTTTTAAAGAGAGAGGGACAGTGAGAGAGACAGAGAAAGAGAGAAACAACTTTATTTAGTTTTTCACATGGCCTTTGTTGCTCCAACACTTAGTTGTGTACGTGGTGCTGGGGTTTGAACCTGGGTCCTCGTGCTTGCCAGGCAAGCGCCAAAACCACTGAGACACCGCTCCAGCCCCCCTGTCTGTGTCTTTTAATTGGGGCATTGATTCCATTCACATTCAATGTGAGAATAGATATGGGATGCTGAGTCTCAGAGTTTGTAACAATTACAGAGTTTTGAGTCATCTTGGAAGTCAATTTGTGTATAATATGATTAGTGACTCGCTCTTGTTTAAGGATTTAGGGTATCTTTGGCATTTTCTTCTGAATGGAGAACATCTTTGAGAATATTCTGTATTGCAGGATTTGTGTTCATGTATCTTGCTAGCTTGAGTTTGTCATTCAAGTATTTAATTTCTTCTTCACATTTGAAGCTGAGTTTTGCAGGGTATATTATCTTTGGGTTGAAGTTGTTATTTTTTAACACTTGAAAGATATTATTCCAAGCTCCTCTGGCCTTCATTGTTTGCTCTGAAAAATCCATAGTGATCCGAATTGGTTTGCCTCTGAATGTGATTTAGGGCTTTCCTCTAGCAGCTTTTAGAATTCTCTCTTTAATTTCTCTGTTATTCAATTTGTATATGATATGTCTTGGTGAGTTTCTGATTTGATTAGGCCTATTTGGTGTTCTATAAGCATCTTGGATGTGTTATTCCAAATTAATTGTAAGATGAGGGAAGTTCTCGCTTATGATTTTGCTTAAAAGAATCTTGATGCCTCTTGTTTGCTGTTTGAGTTTTCCTCCAGGCCACTGATTCTCAGATTATTATGCCTCATCTCATCAAATATTTCTTGGACGTTCTGATTATGTAATATAAGCTGTTTATCTTGTTTTTCTTGTTTGATTTCTACATTGTTTAGGTGATACTCATTGTCAGATACTCGTTCTTCAAGAGCTGAAATTCTTTTTTTAATATAGTTTGCTCTGTTGTTGGTATCATCCAGTGAAGATTTGATTTGGTTAACCGTGTTTTTCAATCCTGATGGCTCTGCTACATTTCCTTTCAGAATATCTATTTCTTTGTTTAGCTGAACTTTCATCTCATGGAATTGATCCTTAATTTCTCTCTAGAAATTGTCTGTCATCTCTTGAAATTGTTCTCTGATCTCTTTCCTTATTTCATCTCTCAACTCTTTTGAATTTCTAATCATAATGTTGATACAATGTCTTTGGTTTTCATCTAGTGCCCCAGCTGTGGGATGCTTGGGTGGAGAGCTTTGGGGTTGAGGAGGAGAGTTATTTCACCTTCTCTTCATTTTCAGAATCAGAGAGTATGTCTTTTAGTTCAATCTTATTGCTATTGCTGGAGTAATTGGAGCTTCTTATGGCTTTGCTTCATTGTGATAGGGAGCTTTTTGGTGAAGACAGACCTAAAGATGCCAGACCGGTCTGCGAGATCTTGAGAGGCTATAGGTGCAAATACTAGTCCATTGGAACTAAAACAGATGTGCTGGTGACTAGCACCAATAGTAGCAGTTTTCTTTGAGAGAGCTCTCACAATATATTATGATAGCAAGCAAGTGATCATTTTGAAGAGTGTCTGTTTCTTCAGATAGCAGGATCTCAGAGTACAACGGATGAAGAGGTTAGCCTTGTGTCGAATCTTCTCCCCTGGCTCCACCTGCAGTAACCAGAGGTGGAGAGGGAGATCCCAGCACCACACAGCCCCTTTGGGAGATGGCCAATACTATGGCTGGTAGATTCTGGTTTTCTGACCATGGTGGCTGAGAACCCAAGACCATTTTTTGCTGATCAGCCAGCCCCACGCTCAGGGAAATGTCACAATGGCTAGCCGGCTGCTGCCACTTGAAGAACAGTTGTAAGATCGCTAATGTGAGCGATTATTTCCCAGAGCTTTATTCCAAGTTCATTTAAATTAAGATCAGTCAGTTCAGGGAGTTCGTGACCGGATTAGGGTATTTGATTAGGAAACTTACTCAGTTTCCTCCCCTCCAAGGAAGCTCCCCTCTCACCGGGTATGGGGCTGGTCAAGTGAGTGCCACAAACTTCCTCCTTTATACTCGTTAATGCACCATGCTATTCCTTTGGAGTTAAAAAAATTAGCAGGGAGAAATACTCCCCTGCACTGGGAGTTTTGTCCTACCATGGGAATCCACGTGCAGTCCTACAGCCTGAGATGATTCTCAGGAGCTTCTTGGAGTCACTGCTGTTGGTATGGTTGCCATCTTGAATCTCTAATTAATACTTTTAGTAAGCAATTTTTAAAAGTCTTTGTCTGTATTTTCATCTCCTTCCATATCTATGTGTTACTTTGTTGGGGGATTATAAATTTGGGGGGAGATTTACTCTGCTGTTTCTTCATGTTTTCAAAGGTCTTGAACTTGCATTAACATTGAAATGAGTCTTACTTTCTCCTTCGTGAGGATGTCCTTTGGTGTGTAGTTGCACTTTTATAAGCACTACATTATTGGTATCTCATAGCTTCAACATGTAGACTTAGTGCAGTAAAAGTATTATATTCAACTGCCAATGTCTCTGAGTTTTCCAATGAACAATTACTGAATTAATTCACTCTTGTAGAGCTGCTATAATATTTTAGGTGTTTCTAAACCTTTTTAAAAAATTTCTCTGATTGTTTTGTAGAACTATATGGATGTCCAAGAGTGGGACCTGATGTTACCCACTAGTTGTTAATTGTGGCCCAATGATTTGTTAGGGGTTATTATCTCCCCTGTTCTAGGTGATGAAATATAAATAAATCAATAAAAATGAAGAAAAAAGTCAATAAATATATTCTCACCTACCTGCACATACACACATTCACACTTCTACTCCATAGAAAAAGGAAAAAAAAGAAAAAGATCTAAAAATCTTAATGAAAAATGAAGGATTGTATCTGCTGAAATGGTTAAAGATTTTGACAGGAATGGATATTCACTGCCTATTCCATAATTTCCTTATTTCCATCCATTTATTCTTGGGCTACGTACCCCTTAGAGAGAGTAAGGTTAGGAGGTTATTAAACTCATCATCTTTGAGTTGCTCACTAAGCTGCCAGCTGGAATGGCCTGGAAATGAATCTAGTTTTTGTGACTCCCAACTTTCCCTCTGGCCAGTTTAAGTTAGGAAAGAATGAGAACTAGTAACTGTTGGAGTTTTGTTCATTCAAACGAGATAGATTCTCTCCCGGTGTGGGGCTGATGCAGAATTCTAAATGTGAAGTTCAGGTGACTGGCATTCACTACTCTCTGACCTTTCCAACTTTGTTGTTAGCTATCTGCTCTAGACAAAAGAGCTCCACCACCATATCTGATCCTGATCACTGCTGGGCATCTGGATCTGAGGTGGGTAGGGAGTGGGTGGTTGTGGTGGAGGTCCTGAGAGTCTTACTCTTGGAGCATAGAAACCAACTTTCAAGTTCTTCTCTATTCTTGCGCACTCAACGACCTACAACTGTGGTCTTCCCAAGACCAGAGCCTTAGTGCAAATGTGCCCATCTGCCCATTTTCTGGAATATCTCTGGCTAATCCTGCAAATCTCCAAACCCAAAGGGAATGTAAGCCACTCTCCACTACCTATTCTGTCCACTCCCTATCTCTGGCCTGAATCTCCCTGGGTGCAATCACCTATGTCCATTTCATTTGGACCTTGCCTCAGGATAGGTACATGTAGGAAGTTTTGACTAACCCTCCTTGTTGACCCACCTCAGCTTTCTGCTCTCCAGTGTAGAATCACAGAGTAGCACTCACACACTGACTCATTGTGCTGCCTCTGGGTTACTCAAGCTCAGACAGTACTTCTGTTACATGGGTTCCACCATTTCAGAGTTTCTTTGCAAATTCTTTCCTTCTTCTTGAATTTTCCCTTCCCTCTGTGATACATGGGTGCCACATCATTATTGACTGAATTTCTAAGTTATTTTCTTCATGTCCAATATTCAAAGTACCTGAATTTCTGTCTGTGATTCTATGTTGAGATTCAGTGTCATACCACTGTCATCGACTTCAGTGGGAAACATGATAGAAACACTGCTTTTTGAATGTTAGTGACAGAGCAACTGAAATGACACTCTTCCTTTATTCCACTATCTTCATACCTCCAAATATGACCCATTCTTTTACATAAGGTTAGGCAGTATTTTAATGTTAATGGAAAAGGTGCTATAAGAATTTATCAAAACTATTCAGGTTTAAATATTAAATCCTCTTTTTTTTTTTTTAAAGAGAGAGGGACAGTGAGAGAGACTGAGAAAGAGAGAAACAACTTTATTTAGTTTTTCACATGGCCTTAGTTGCTCCAACACTCAGTTGTGTACGTGGTTCTGGGGTTTGAACCCGGGTCCTCGTGCTTGCCAGGCAAGTGCCAAAAACTGCTGAGCCACTGCTCCAGCCCTTAAATCCTCTTTAATACATGCATACTTCCAAAGTTTATAAACTGCTAGAAAACTTTAAATTTTGGGAAGAAATGCAGGTATATGTAACACTTTTTTTCTTAAATTATCAACTAGGGCTTGAAGGGGGAGAAGGAAAAGTCAAAGGGAAAAGAATGTGTATTTCCTGCTAAATGGCAATGATTTAATCAACTGGGGAGCTCTCTGTCCAGATGTTACCCTTGGAGCATATCTGTAGCAGCTGTGCACATTTTCTGATATTACAGGAGCTGCAAAATGGCCTCCTTTTAACTTGCCTCTTTTCCCAGAGACAACATTGGCAGGTAGAAATGGCTCTCCAAGCACAGTTGAATGCACAGCTTTTGAAAAGAAGAATACGAGGGGGGACGCAAAGGGTAGCATTACGGCTTAGTAGCAGTTTTCGGGAAATAAAAAATGGAAGTTAAGTATATTCACACTCCTGTAAGTATTGTTGTTTTTACCCTCAGAGTTAAGAAATATGAAGCTTAGTAAACTTCATATTTGTGAGGCTTTTTTCCTGCTGTTATTGTTTTTATAAAAATCTGAATGATGTATCAAGACAGAACTCAGAACAGATTCTTACCTAAGAATAATAGTGATGCAAAGGCAAGTGTATTTTCCCCATCGTCCGTAGGCCTTTTCTTTCATTGCCCCCGTTTGCCCTCTCTTTTATCCACCATGTGACACATAATCTTTAGTCCCTCAACAAATCTGCTCACAAAAGTTTTTTTCATGAATTTATACCCAAATGTTATCTCTGTAAAGTTTATTTGCATTTTAAACCTTATCTCAGTCTGTGGAAGCAAAGAATTTAACACCCTGTTAAGGAGATTTTAAGCATCAGTTGATAGGCAGGGGGATGTTTTCCGCAAGCAAATCCTTTTTCTACTTCTCAAAAATTGTATTCTCTGTAGTTGCTTCTCTATGTGAGAAGGAAAAATAATTTGAAAAGAAATTCACTGTGTGTAGGGTCGGGCAGATGTGAATTTGGTCCCCACTTATGCCACTTAACTCTTGAATGATCTGGGGAAACTCATTTAAGCTCTCATTTTCCATCTCAGTAAAGTGACTTACTTAGTAATCAAACCTACCTCATAAGGCTGCTATGAGAATTGAATGGATTATTGACTAAAGTATATGATTAATAAATGGTAACTATTATTATGACATCGGTTTGGACTGAAGAGTTCAAGTATTTGATTTACCTTTAATTGTTTTTTGGATAGATTGTGGGTCTTATCCACTCTAATATGAAATGCTAACAGATCTTAAAATATCTCCCACCTTGGATGGCTGCCTGTGTCCAATGCTGTGTGGCTGGAATTCACCTCAACATGTCCACTGGAACACCTGCCTGTCACATTGCATTCAGCATTTTCTCTATCCTTCTTTGCACTGGGATCAATACTTACCTATAAAGGCTTAGTCTTCTTCTGACAATAAATAAAGCCTGAGAATTGGATTGCTCAGACTCAGCAAGTGTAAAGTAGGTTAGAGAGCAAAGGGCATCATCTCTAAACTCATGGATTAACTCAGCATCACTAGCACAGAGATTCAAATTGCACACTTTCTCATCAGTCAGGGTTGTGATTCTAGATCCCAAACTGAGACCAGTCTTCACTTGACATGACAGACTAGTGGTATCCAGTGATAAGTTCAAAACGTTCTCATTTCTGAAGATGATAGTATCTAGCTGGCATCTTAATATTAACTCATCCAGTGGCTTTTTTCCTCCATTGAACAATTCACTTTCATTCAGCAAACATTTTCTGGAGGCCAACATTATGCTTATCTTAAATCAAGGCTGTAGTGAATATATTCATTCAGGGTATGTCCTGTGTTTTAATAACCCAGTCTAGTATGGGCAGAGATAAACTCTGTATTGCTCACTTCCCCACGATTCTTCTATTCATTTCATGCTTTATTCTAACATGGCCCAATTTGCTAATCTTGCAATAACAAAACTGATCAGTGATAAATTCCAAATTAATTTTCCTTAATTGTAGTACCAATTTTTTCCACACAATTTTTTCCTGATTAGCATTAAGGATTCAAAGTCTCATTGTATTAAACTGAACATTCATTAATTCACTCTTTAAACTCAAACTATTTAATTTCAGTGATAAATATTTTTGGATCATCTTCCTTTTTACCATTTGTATAGTGATAAATAAATGAAAAAAATGTGTATATATGCACCATGTCATTCACATTATCCAGTATCAAAAAATAAAATTCTCTGGGCTGGAGCAATGGTTCATCGGTTTCGGCGTTTGCCTGGCAAGCACAAGGACCCAGGTTCAAACCCCAGCACCATGTACACAACTAAATGTTGGAGCAACGAAGGTCATGTGAAAAACTAAATAAAGTTGCTTCTCTTTTTCTCTGTATTTCTCACTGTCCCTCTCTCTTTAAAAAAAATAAATAAAAAATAAAATAAAATAAAATAAAATTCCCACAAATATGTTCAATTATCTCATCAGTTTTTTATTTGTGATTCATGAATTGGAGCAACCTCCATTCTACAAACCAAATGAGAGCTTCCAGACAACATAAGTAGAACAGTTAGTTTTATAAGGTGTTTGAATCATGATACATAAGCTATGTCTGTAGAATTCCAAATGTATTAGAAATCGTCTAGGGAAAAAATATACAAATTTCTACTTTGATCAAAAGAAGGCAAATACTGGTTTATTCTATAACACTAGTAAGTTTAACATAAAAATAATCATTATTGGGGCTGAAGTGGTAGCTCAGTGGTTATGGTGCTTGCTGGGCATGTGCAAGGATGTGGGTTTCAACCCCAGCACCATGTACACAACAAAATGTCTGAGCAATGAAAGCCACGTGAAAAACTAAATAAAAATTGATTCTCCCTCTCTCACTGTCCCTCTCACTCTCATTGACTTAAAAAAAATTACTAAGTTATAAGAAATATATTATACTGCTAGCGGATTAATGAGAATGTGTTAAATATGATACATATTCTGGAGCATAAACACAAAACAAGCACTGGAATTTTATATTTCTTTCACACAAAATACAAATATTGGTATCTGTAATTTGGGAGTCTTCAAAATACCTAATCTCTATTTTATTATTTCATTATTGTGTAGGCCTGAGACAGATCATTATCAGTTATTGAAGACAGCACAGAATGTCTTAAAAGATCAAGATAACAAAGAGAATGTGGAGATATGATCATCATCCAGAGAGAAAAGAAATGCTTATGAAAAAGTCACTTGACTCAATAATTCATTTTTTAAGTACTTATTATAAAACTATTATATATCAAGCATGAAGTTGGAATCTTTATCTGCCAAATATTCTCAGATGGTTAACACCATTGGAGCTGATCATTCAGATAAAACCAATTTTTAAATCATCAACCAGGATATTTCGCTTGCCAATAAGTCATTACATGTTTGTGAAATGTAATAGAAACTTTAAAATATGCGCATTTTTATTCTACTGAAAACCTTGAGCAGGTAATTTGTTCATGCCCTTGTAGAAAAATTAATAGACTTCTTTTATAGACATTAGACATATTCTAATTAAATTAATTTATTAGTTCATGTATTTTTTTCATTCATTATATATGTTTTGAACTTCAACACATGTAAGTTACCATGCAGGAATGTATACAAAATAATAATAATTTAAAAATATCCATTCCTGAACTTCTGGACTTTTGTGGGAAAAGACATGTAGATATATAGTTATGAAAGGAGGGCTAAGTATAACACCAAAGCTATGTCCATAAATTTGTTGGATCTCAAAGGAGAATCAAATATCTGATGAAGTTAAGAATCCCGACAAATATTTTAGATGACTTGGAGCCTGAAATGAAACAAAATGAAATTGGCCACATAGAAAAGTAAGAAGGAGATGGTGGGAAATTTTAAGTAAACAGCAAAGTACAAAAAGACTTGAGACAGGACTGAGAGAACAATTAATAATACTCCGAATGGGATATTTTCATCTCAAGGCATTTTGGTATGCGTATATTTTGCAAAAAAAATTGTCAGATTATCAAACACCCTCATTTTAGCTATGTGAAACTAGGGAAGAATAAATAGGAGTTGAGAGGAAAAGAAAGTTGTAGGAAGAAGGAGGGGGAAAGGTAAAAGGAGACAGAGAAGAGAGAGAAGAAGAAATCTTTATGAAAAAATGTGTGAAATAAAAATGTAACTTTGAAACTGTAAGTAGGTTTTCATCAACTAGCTGCAAAAATTATATTGCAGGAGACTTGCTACTGTATCAACTTTTTAATTACTCTTTCTTTATTTTCTATTCTCTCATGTGTACTTGATGGTAATTTTAAAAAGAGAAGAGTAGCAGTTACTAGCCATTAATTCAAATGCTGGCAGTACAAAAATTTTATGCATTGTAAATTAGGTATAAATAGATTAAATTATTCCAGATTAATATTTGCTTCTGTTCCAAGAAAGTCTTTGTGGTGGTCTGACATGAATACTCCACAATGCTCAGTAATTACTCAGCTAAAGCATCATTACTGGTGAAGTATTTATTTCTGATGTCTCTCCAAAGCCAGAGTTAGATGACAGAATTTTAATCAGGAAGAACTAAGGCAAAAGGTTATTCCAGTTCAAATAATTATATTTTATCACAAAATCAAAGCTATAAGTTTACTGAAAAAAGTTCCATTCTATGTCCTAAGCTCATAAAAACATATTTAACTACTATAAGTGATTTTTAATGATGTCAAAAGAACAATGCACACTATTTTAAAACTAAAAGAACTTTTCCTCTCAGGCATTTTCTCTGCATTCTTCACTTTTTATCACTGACAAGAATTTGGAGCCTTCTCCTAATGCCCCTTTACACACTAAACAAAACAAAACAACAAATGAAAAGGAATTTTCCATTTACTCTAAGACATTTATCTATATGGAGCCAAAGAATTTATTAGTTATTCAAAGTTTGCATTTGCATTTTTATTCTTCACAAGAAGATATTTTCTTCATGTGTTCTTGACTTCCAATCCTTGTGTTTATGCCCTTGGTTGAGACACAAGAAAATTGTGAAATTCTAGGTCTTCGGAGACAATGGCTACCTTTCCTAACCTCTCAACAAATCCTAAAAGATGCTTACTTGTGCTACATGTTATATTTCCAAAAGCTTGTTTATGTAAGTATTTTTTAATTTCTTCATCTAAATGGTCAAACTAATAATTCAAAGAAAGGATCATTTGTTGACTAACCTTAACATAAATAAGGTTATGCAGCATATTTTTATTAATACTTTAATTTTACATTAGAAACTCTGGAAATGGCCTAGTGTGCATGCCTGTAATCCCAGCAGCTCAGGAGCATGATGCAGGAGGATGGCACATTCAAAGCCAAACTTCGCAACTTGGGGAGGCCCTGAGCAACTTAAAACCTTTCCGAAAATGAAGGGGTGGGGATGTGGCTTAGTGGTTAAGTACCCCTATGTTCAATCCTTGCTCCCAGAAAAAAAGAAACTCTGGAAATGAAAAGCATCTACTATTTACATAAATGTGTATTTTGAATATTTATGTTCATGAAAGTGTAGTTAAAGAAATAAACTTTATTTCATTGCCTAGTATTATTTTAAAGTTTTTCTAATGTTTATACTCCCAATGGTTTCTTCAAAAATGTTATTTTTAAATTTGGTTGGAAGTTAGGAGTAAAGAATGCTATGTTAGGGGCTGGAGCTGTGGCTCAGTGGTTTTGGCACTTGCCTGGCAAGCACGAGGACCCAGGTTCAAACCCCAGCACACCATGTAGACAACTGAGTGTTGGAGCAACTAAGACCATGTGAAAAACTAAATAAAGTTGTTTCTCTCTTTCTCTGTCCCTCTCACTGTCCGTCTCTCTTTAAAAAAAAAAAAGAAAGAATGCTATGTTATAGTCAAATTGATTAAATGATGATTTGATTCTCCAACAAATATTTTCATTCTAGCACTTAAAAAAATGAGAGAAAAATTATTTTGCTGTTAGTTTCTTTCTGCTGGCTTGGTTTCATTTCTCAATTGTGTAGGTTAATAAATTCAAATTATCATAACATTCTTTAATGATTGGGAAAAATACAATTAAAAGTGTACAAGTTTAAAGTAAACCCTTGATTTTTCTGTAGTCAGCAGCTAGTAAATTTCTTCGTGTAACCAATGGGTTTTCAAACATTTATTTTATTTTATATAAGAATTATTCTAAAATTTAAATTATATTTTTAAAGACTTTAGCAACAGATTTTTAAATTTTAATTTGAGTAGTTACATCCAACAAAGAGGGGGACTGTAAGCTTATGTCCTCTGTAAAGAATCTGTGTTTTGCCTGCCCCACTACTCGCCTGAGGAACAAGGACAGGGAGGATAAAAGGGAGGTGAGTCACTGCACAGAGGTGCAGACCTCATGATATCTCCAGTTCAAGTGGCAGGATGTGCTGGTCTAGCCTTCCCTGGAGAAGAGAAGGGCTTTCAATTGAATATGAGCCTGTTTCCATAAAATCCCAACTAATGAAAGTGACTACTTAAGGAATAATGACTGAGTGTTGTACAAGCAAATAGAGATATCAGGGAAGTAGAGACTGATGGGGAAAGAATGATGGGTTTGATTTTTATATCAAATCATCAGGCATGGATAAATGTCTTTTAGAAGTGTTAAAATAAATGTTCCTACTGTATATTTAAAAAAAAAAAAGAGAGATATCAAGGAAGTGAGCATGCCCAGAGAAAAGAGGAAGCCAAGTAGCAGGAAGGATTCAGCATATCATAGAAGGGGCAGTTACTGCTAAAAGAATCCTTCTCATGTTTCCCTCACTGAAAACCTATCGCGTTCCCTCTGCCCGCAGAGAAGACGCAACACGTGGTTAGGTTGGGAGAGCTTTATTTAGTCAACCTTCTTCTTCCTCTTTCTTCCCTTCTCCTTCCCGAACTCCCTCTCCCCGGAAATCCGCCCACATATATACAGCTCACAACACACGTGACCAATAGATTCATATGCACCAATGGGCTTCTGACTTTTCCCTAAATGCCACGCAAGCGTACTACAGCCAGTTTCTACTTCCTCAAAGAACTGGGTGGGGCCCTAGCCTCAGGCGCCATCTTGGCAT
>PVKS010038818.1:0-17668 GCA_004027875.1 Aplodontia rufa | reverse complement strand
GTCACTATAATGTGCTGATTCTAAGTCCCCTGGAAAGATACCCAGGAGTGGAATAGCAGGGTCGTATGGTGGGCTCATCCCTAGTTTTTTGAGGATTCTCCACACTGCTTTCCAGAGGGGCTGTACCAGTCTGCAGCTCCACCAACAGTGTGTTAGTGTGCCTATCTCTCCACAGCCCCTCCAGCATCTATTATTGTTTATTTTCTTCATCTTTGCCATTCTGACTGGCGTGAGGTGATATCTTAATGTAGTTTTCATTTGCATTTCTCTGATTACTAGAGATTTAGAGCATTTTCTCATGTATTCATTGGCTTGATCAATGTCCTCTGTTGAGAAGTTTCTATTTAGCTCTTTCAATTAGCCAATGCTTTATTGAGAATTTTTGAATGAATGTTCATGAGAGATATTGGTCATTTTTGTAATGTCTTTGTCTGTTTTTGATATTAGGGTAATGTTGACCTCATGGAATGAGTTGAGAAAAGTCCCTCTAATTCTGTTTTCTGAAAGAGAACGTAGAGAATTGGTGTAATTTCTTCCTTCAGTGTTTGGTAGAATTCACCAGTGAACTCATCTGAGTCTAGGTTTGCTTTAGAAAGTTTTAAAATTATTGATTCAATTTAGTTGATATATATAAATCTACTCAGGTTGCCTACTACTTCTACTGTGACTTTTTTAGACTGTCTTTCAAAAAATTGGTCCATCTCATCTACATATCAAATTTGTGAGCACTGAATTGTTCATAATGTTTCTTTATTATCCTTTTTTTTAAAGAAAAAGGGGACAGAGAGAGAGAGAGAGAAAGAGAGAAGCAATCTTTATTTAGTTTTTTATGTGACTTTCATTCCTCAGATACTTTGCTGTGTACGTGGTGCTGGGGTTTGAACTCATGTCCTCTGCTTGCCAGTCAAGCGCCGTAACTGCTAAGCCACTGCTCCAGCCCTCTTTTATTATCCTTTTAATGTCTAAAGGATCTGTTCTGATGCCCCCTCTTTCACTTCTGATATTAGTAGTTTGTGTCTTCTCTCTGCTTTTTCATGGTTAGCCTGTCTAGATGCCTATTGAATTTGTAGATCTTTTCAAAAACTAACTTTTGGTTATGTTGATTTCCACTATTTCCTGTTTTCAATTTTATTGCTTTATGATTTAAATTTGCTATTTCTTTTATTCTGTTTAATTTGAATTTAATTTCTACTTCTTTTTCTAATTTCTTCAAGTGGAAGGTTTAATTATTGATTTTTAGATATTTTTCTTTTCTAAAATATCTATTCAATGGTACAATTTTCCCTGGATATACATTTCTCATTGCATTCCACAAATTTTGATAAGTTATATTTTCTTTTTTTATAAAGAGAGAGGGACAGTGAGAGAGAGAGAGAGAGAGAGAGAGAGAATCAATTTTATTTAGTTTTTCATGTGGCTTTCATTGCTCTGACACATCATTGTGTATGTGGTGCTAGGGTTCAGACCCGCGTCCTCGCACATGCCAGGCAAGTGCTGTAACCACTGAGCCACTGATCCAGCCTCCCCATAGTTATTCTGTTGTGTTATAGAACATTAGAAGTTATTCTTTGTATACAACTTAACTCTTATACCCATTTAACCTTCCTTTCTCCACCATTCTCCACTGCCTACACACCCTTCACAGACTCTAATAAACACTATTCTCTCCTTCAAGATCAACTTTTTATCTTTTACATATGAGTGGAGAGGACGTTCTCAACACAAAGAAATGATATATGTCTGAGGTGATAGATATGCCAATTTCCCTGATATGATCATTATACATTGTATGCATATATTTGTCTCTCTTCATCTGACTTATTTCATTTGACATAATGTCCTCTAGTTCCACCCATGTTGCTGTAAATTCTGTAATGATGTGATTTTGTTCCTTTTTATGGCCAAATAATATTCCATTATATATGTTTATACACCATATTTTCCTCATTCGTTCATCCATTGATGAGCATCTAGGCCGATTCCATATCTTGGCTGTTGCGAAGAATAGGGCTGCAATAAACATGTGAGTGCAGATATGTCTTTGAATTTCAATCTTTTGGATATATACTCAGTAGTAGGGTTGCAGGGTCATATGGTACCTGTATTTCTTTCTTTTGATTAATGTTAATGTGGTATATTTTTCTCTATCCCCTTACTTTTAATCTATGTGTGTTTATATTAAAAGTGGATGTATTACAGAAAACACATTTTCAGGTCTTGTTTTTTGATTCACTCTGACAATCTCTTTTAATTAGGATGTGTAGACTATTGATGTTTAAAGTGATTATTGGTGTAGTTGAATTAACAGCTACCGTATTTGTTAATGTTCACCATTCATTATCGTGTTCCTTGTTTCAATTTTTGTCTTCCATTCTTTTCCTGCCTTTTGTGATTTTAATTTAGCATTTTACATGACTCCGATTTTCTCTCCTTTTGTTGTACATTGGTTACATTTCTTTTTTACTTTTTAGAGCTTAGAGTTAGCAATGTGCAAATGTATATTATATATAGTGACAGTTGATCCAAATCCAATTTTACATAACACCATATCACATCAAAGGTACTGCAAGTACATCATAATAACAAATTAATCCTAATTCCTCCTCCCATTACTTGTATCATTACTGTCATTCTTTTCACTTATACATAAGCACATATCAAATACATTATTGATACTATTTGAATACACAGGTACATGTTAAAACAATTAAAAATAAAAAGCTTTTATTTTACTTTCTCTTATACCTTCTCCAATGCTGCACCTTTTTCTGTTTTTTACTGTGGTGCTGGGGATTGAACCCAGAGCCTCACATATGCTAGGTAAATGCTGTACCATTGAACTATACCCTCAAGTCCCCAGACCTGAAGTCTCTGGCCTATATAATTTTCCTGCTCTCTAAAGAATTTGTAATATATATATTTTTTGTATGTGTATGGCAATTCCACTGGCAAAAAATTCCTTTGATTTTTTTTTGTCTGAGAGAGTTCTTTTTCACTTTTAAAGGATAATTTTAGAAAGTATGGAATTCTAGATTTTTTTCTCTCTCAACACTTTATTTTAAAAATTTCTTTTTAGTTTTGGTAGTAAGGCTTGAACACAGGGACACTTTAAACTACATCCTCAGACCTTTTAATTTTTTTAAATATTTGAGACAGGATTTCACTAAGTTGCTGAGGCTGATCTCAGACTTGTCATTCTCCTGACTCAGCCTCCCAAATCACTTGGATTACAGACATGTGCCATGACACCCAGCTCTTGTAACACTTTGAATATTTCACCCCACTCTCCTTGCTTCAACAGTTTCTTTCCAAACAGAAGTCAGATGTAATTCTTGCTTTGCTCTTCTATAGATAAGATAGGTTTTCTTCTGGCTTCTTTCGATATTTTTTCGTCATCTTTGATTTTCTTTGGTTTAAATATCACATACCTAAATGTGATTTTTGGTTTTTGGCATTTATCCTGCTTGGTGTCCTGAGTTTCCTGCATCTATGGATTGGTACCTGACACTAATTTGGGTGAAATTCTCAGATATCAATACTTCAAATATTTCTTCTGTTCCTTTGTCTTTTTCTTCTTTTATTTCCATTACTCGTTATACCTTTAGTCCTTGTCCCATCATTCTTGGATATTCTGCTCCACTTTTTTTCAGTTTTATTTTTTCTCTGCTTTTCCATCTTAGACATTTTTATTGATTTATCCTCAAGCTCAGACATTCTTTCCTTAGCCATGTCCAGTCTACTAATGATCCCATCAGAGGTATTCTTCATTTCTGTTACAGTGGGATTTTTTATTTTGTTTTGCAGTGCTGGGGATGGAACTCAGGACCTTACACGTGCTAGGCAAGTCCTCTGCCACTGAGATACACTTCCAGCCCTTTTATAGTGTTTTTGATTGCTAGTATTTCTTTTTGATTTTTTGAGTTTCCGTCTTTCTACTTAGTGTGCGCATCTCTTCTTGCATGCTGTCTGTTTTATCTATTAGAGGCCTGTTATGGTTTGAATATGAGGTGTCCCCCAAAAGCTCACATGTGAGGCAATGCAAGAAGGTTTAGAGGTGGGGCTGGAGCGGTGGCTCAGCGGTTACAGCGCTTGCTTTGCATGCACGAGTATGCGAGTTCAAACCCCAGCACCATGTACACAGTGAAGTCTTGAGCAATGAAGGCCACATGAAAAACTAAATAAAATTGTTTCTCACTTTCTCTCTCACTGTCCCTCTATCTTTAAAAAATAAAAAAGGCTGGAGTGGTGGCTCAGAGGTTTCGGTGCTTGCCTGGCAAACATGAGGACCCAGGTTCAAATCCCAGCACCACGTACACAACTGAGTGTTGGAGCAACTAAGGCCATGTGAAAAACTAAATAAAGTTGTTTCTCTCTTTCTCTGTCTCTCTCACTGTCCCTCTCTTTAAAAAAAGAAAGAAGGTTTAGAGGTAAAATGATTGGGTTATGAGAGTCTTAACTCTATCAGTGAATTAATCCCCTGATAGCGGTAACTGACGGCTGGTAGGGTGTGGCTGGAGGAGGTGGGTCATTGGGAGCGTGTTTTGAGGATATATATTTTGTATCTGGTGACTGGAGTCTCTCTGCTTCCTGATTGCAATGCCCTGAGTCACTTTCCTCTGCCACACTCTTGCACCATGATGTTCTGCTTCATCTCAAGCCTCAAGGAATGGAGCCGGCCATCTATGGACTGTGACCTCTGATACTGTGAGCCCCCAAATATACCCTTCCTCCTCTAATTGTTTTTTGTCAGGTCTTTTGGTCACAGCAATGACCAAACTATGACATTGGTCATAGTCTGATAATTCTAACATCCCTGCCATAACTGAGTCTGGTTCTGATGTTTGCTGTTTCTTCAAACTGAAGGGTTTTTTTTTCTTGCTGTTTTTGTTTCTTGACTTTTAGTATGTTTTACAAGTTTTTGTTGAAGACTTAACTTGATGTATTGAGTAAAAGGAACTCCAGTAAATATGCCTTGAATGGTGTGGTAAAAAGATATGGAGGGGGTTAAGAAGCATTCTATAGTCCTAGATTGAAGTCTCAGTCTTTAGTGAACCTGTGCTCCTGGGTTGTGAACTTCACAAGTGCTTGTCAGTTCTTTTCATCTCTGTGACACAGGTTGGCTAGAGTGGGCTGGAGTTGAATATTTCTCTTTCCCCAGATCAGCTAATCTGATAAATCACAGTAGTTTTTATAAGCCTTGTTAGGAACAGAATGCTCTAATATATTCCAAAATGGTTACTTTCCCCCTTCCTCTGCTGGAAACATAATTTTCCCCCTTCAGTTTTTACTATAACAACATGGTAGAGCAACTAGCGGTAAATTTAAAAAAATATGGGGGGTGGGGCTTCCTTCTATGATTAGGTGTCCCCCTGGATTTTTTTTTTTTTTGTACCAGGGATTGAACCCAGGGTGGTTCCATCCCCAGCACTGCAAAACAAAACCAAACCACTTAACCACTAAGCCACATCTCCAGCCCTTTTCATTCATTTATTTCTTATTTTGAGACGGGATCTCCCTAAGTTGTGGCTGGCCTCTAACTTGGGATTCTTCTGCCTCAGCCTCCTGAGTTGCTGGGATTACAGGCATGCCTCACTGGCCCCTGCCCCTGGAGATTTTTTTCTGACTTGTGTATACTGAGCCTCCAGCAATTTCAGTTACAGTTTGCATTATCCTACTCCAGTGCTGGTTCCCATAGAGTTTTCTGCTCTGGTATTATGATCTTCTGTATTCTCTTGCCTGTCTCAGTTTTTTGGTGCATTTGTTTACCCTGTGAACTCATTTTCTCTGATGACTTTAAGAAGAATTATTTAGTTAGTTTAACTTTTTATTTATTGTTAGGACAGAGTGACAACTTCCAAACTCCTTACATGCTATTTACTATTTGTCTTCCTATTGCAGAATTGTGTGAGTGCTTTATGTATTCTGGATATTCAGACCTTATCAGATAAATGATTTACAAATATTTTCTCCCAATCTGTGGATTGTCCTTTCATTTTCTGGCTGGTGTTTTTGAAGAACAAAAGTTTTAAATTATATTATTGTGGTCAAATACATATAACATAAAATATACAATTGTAACCATTTTAAGTGTATATTTCAGCATCATTAAGTGCATTCACATTATTGTGCGACCAGCACCATCATCCATCTCTGGAACTTTTTCATCTTTCCATTTTCTCTTCGTTTCAGCTCATGGCAACCACCATTCTACTTCCCATCTCTATTAATTTGACTACTTTAGGTACCTCATCATCAGTGAAATCATATACTATTTTCCTTTTGTGCCTTTTATTTTTTTTAAAAAAGCTGAGTGTAGGGCTGGAGTGGTGGCTCAGCGGTTTCGGCGCTTGCCTGGCAAGCACGAGGACCCGGGTTCAAACCCCAGCACCACGTACACAACTGAGTGTTGGAGCAACTAAGGCCGTGTGAAAAACTCAATAAAGTTGTTTCTCTCTTTCTCTGTCTCTCTCTCACTGTCCCTCTCTCTTTAAAAAAAAAAAATAAATAAAATAAAATAAAAAAGCTGAGTGTAATGTCTTCCAAGTTCATCCATTTTGGAGCATGTGCCAGAATTTCCTTCTTTTTAAAGACTGAACAACATTCCATTGTATGCGTATACCACAATTTGTTTATCCATTCATCTATAAATGAACATGTGGGTTTTTTCCCTCACCTTTTGGCTTTTGTGAATAATGCTGCTCTGAGCATTGGTGTTAAAATATCTGCTCAAGTCTCCAGTTTCAATCCTTTTGGGTATATACCCATAAAAAGCTTTTAATTTTCATGAAGTCCAATTCATCTATTGTTATCTTTTGTTGCTTGTGCTTTTTAAATCACATCTAAGAAACCAATGCCTTATCTAAGGTCATGATTTACTTCTGTACTTTCGTCTAAGAGTTCTATAGTTTTAGTTCTTACATTTAGAACTGTGCTTTATTTTGAGCTAATTGTTGTCTGTCATGTCATGGAGGGGTCCAACTTCATTCTTTTTCATGTGAATATCCAGTTGACCCATCACCATTTGTTTTGAAAGAGCATTTTTTTCACCCAATTATCTTGGCACCCTTACTCACAATTAACAGTAAATGTAAATTTTTAATAGACTCGATTTTATTCCATTAATCTATATGTACTTTATTTTTTTAAAGAGAGAAGGACAGTGAGAAAGAGACAGAGACAAAGAGAAAGAAAATCAATTTTATTTAGTTTTTCATGTGGCTTTGCTCTGATACTTTGTTGTGTACATGGTGCTGGGGTTCAAACCCATGTCCTCACACATGCTAGGCAAGTGCTGCAACCGCAGAGCCAGCACTCCAGCCCTATATGTATGTTTTTATGCTAGTAACACACTGCCTTGATTGCTGTAGACTTGTAGTGAATTTGAAATTAGGAAGTATGAGTACTGTAACTTTATTGTTCTTTCTTTGAAAATGTTTTGGTCATTCTAGTTCTCTTGCATTTCCATGCAAATTTTAGAATCAATTTGTCAATTTCTACAAAGAAAATGAAGCTGGAATTTTGATAGGAGTACTGATGAGTCTGTAAGTAAATTTAGAGAGATTGTCATTGTAACAATATTAAGTTTTCTTGGACTGGAGTGGTGGCTCACTGGTTACAGCACTTGCTTGACATGCACGAAGACATAGGTTCAAACACAAGCACCATCTACACAACCAAGTGTCAGAGCAATGAAATCAACATGAAAAACCAAATAAAATCAACTCTCTCTCTCCCTCCCTCTTAATTAAAGAACAAAAACAAAAAAACAGTAGTCTTCTGATCTATGATGATGGGATATGTTTCCATATATTTAGGGTTTCTTTCAACAACCTTGTACTTGTCAGAGTGTAAGTTTTATACTTTTTTTTGTTAAATTTATTCCTAAGAAATGTGCCTGCTTTTTGATGCTATTGTAAATGGAATTGTTTTCTTAATTTTTATTTTCAGATTGTATATTGCTAGCATATGGGAATAAAATTGATCTGTGTATATTGGACTTGTGTCTTGAAACCTTCCGAACTGATTTGTTACTTCTAGTAGTCTTATAGATACATTAGGATTTTCTATATACATGATCATGTCATCTTAAAGCAGAGATAGTTTTATTTATTCCTTTCCAGTCTGGATGCCTTTTCTTTTTCTTGCCTAATTGGCCTGGCTGGACCCTCAAGTACAATGTTGAATAGATGTGATGACAGCAGACATTGCTATTGCATTTCTGATCTTAGAGGGAAAGCAATCAGTCTTTCACCAGTAAATACGATGTTAGACTTGGTGTTTTTATAGATGGCTTTCATCATAGTGAAGAAATTCCTTTCTGTCCCTACTTTGTTGAGTGCTTTTTATCATAAAAGTATGCTACATTTTTGTCAACTCTTTTTTCTTTATCTCTTGAAATGATGATGTGCTTTTTCTCTTTTATTCTGTTGATATGGCATATTACACATCAGATGTTAAGTCAGCTTTGCATTCCTGGAATAAATCCTACTTGGTCATGTGTATAATCTTTTGTATATGACTGGATTCAGTCTGCTGGATTTGGTTGAGGAGTTTTACATCAATACTCATAAAAGATATTGATCTGTACTTTTATTATGATATATTTGACAAGTTTTGGTATCAGGATAATACTAACTTCATAGAATGAGTTGGGAAATGTGTTCCCTCCTGTTCTGCAAAAGTTTGTAAAGAATTAGTGTTAATTATTTTTAAAGTGTTTAGTAAAATTCACTAATGAGGGTATTTGAATTGGAATTTTTTTGGGGGGGAATGATTTAATTAGTGATTCCATCTTTTATTACAGTTCCACTTAGATTTTCTGTCTTGCATAGATTTTGGTAGTTTGTGGCTTTCTAGAAATTTTCATCTAAGCAATCTAATTTAGTGCCATGTAATTGTTCATAGTATTCATTTATGCTTCTTTTATTTCTGTAAGACTAATGCTGAAGTCCCATTTTTATTCTTAATTTTACTAATTTGAGTCTTATCTCTTCTTTCTTGGTAAGTCTAGTTAAAGGTTTGTCAATTTTGTAGACCTTTTTGAAGAACTAACTTGTGGTTTCATTTATTTTCTCCACTGTTTCTTCTGCTCTGTTTATTTCTTTTCTAATCTTTGTTATTGTTTTCCTTCTGCTTACTTCTGGTTTAGACCCCTCTTCTTTTTCTAGTTTCTTTAGGTGGGAAGTTAAGTGATTGATTTAAGATCTTTAATTTTTTTATTGAAAGAAAATTCATAGACCACAGAATTTGCTCTTTGAACATGTACAATTCAGTGTTTTTAATATATGCCGAATATTATACAACCATTGTCACTATCTAATTCCAGGACATTTTCATAGCTCCCTTCCCCCTCGGCAATAAACTCTGTATCTAGCAGGAGTCTGTCTCCTAACCCCATCCCCCCATCTAATGATTGGTAATCTACTTTCTGCCTTTATGAATTTGTCTATTCTTGACATTTAATATACAGTATTTTTGACTGACAGTTGTTTTCTTTCATCACTTTGAAGATGTCATCCCCTTGCCTTCTGGCCTCTATTATTTCTGGTAGAAGTCCACCATTAATCTTATGAGAATTTCTCTTGTACATGATGAGTCATTTTCTCTTGTTGCTTTCAAGATTGTCTTTCAAGATTTCCCTTTGGTTTGATTTTCAACACTTTTGACTGTAGTTTTGATGCAGGGTTTTTGAGATGAGGCTGGATTCTCTGCTCCCGCTGGTGGATGGAGTCTGGGCTGCTACAGATTCCAGCAGCCCAAACAGTCCGTTTCTAGTGTTTGCAGCGATTCCCAGATAAAACTGGGAATTTGGGCTTGTTGCAGGTCCCTCAGGTCACTGCAGCCCAGATGTGTTAGCAGCTACCCAGCTAAGAGCTGGGATTTCCGTGGCGTGTTGCAGCTCTTGGTGTGGAAACACACCCTGGGAATTCGGCGCCGATCTTCTGAGTCCTTGTCTCAGGAATTTGAAGAATAAAATCCACGGACAACCACGGAAGGAGGAGTAAAAGGAGTAGGATTTATTTAGGAAGAAGAGCAGAGACTCCGCAAGGCAGAGGGGTTCTTGGAAGCAGGATACCCGTCTAATGGAGGATAGGCCAGAGGTTATATTGACTTGGTATGAGCATAATTAACATTCCTGCAAAGCAGGCATTGAGAAATGCCCTCAACTCCATTGGTTAAAATCTATGTAAAATAGACATTGAAACTGGTCAGGAACACCATTGGTTAAAATCCATGTAAAGCAGGCATTGAAACTGGTCAAGAACACCATTGGTTAAAACAAAAGGTGGCAAATGCTTCCTAGTATCCACCTGTGACCACCCCCATCTCTTAATCAGGGACTAGGGTGAGCCTCAAGGTCTTTTTGTATTTGAAGGCCCTGGGCAAGGCTGTGACCACCCCACCTTAGTTGGGACAAAGGTGAGCCTCATGGTCTTTTTGCATCTGAAGGCCCTGAGCATGCCCTGTCAATCCCTCTCTGCCTCTGCCAGCTAGCCCTTGGATAGGGGTCCTCTGTCCTGACTACCTAGCCATTTTACTATCTCTCCTAATCTGTATCAGTTTGACTGGGTATCTCTCTGTTTATCCCACTTTTTATTTTAGAACTTCTTGGGTATGTAGATTAATATTTTTCTTCAAATTTGAGAAGGTTTTTAAGAATTATTTTTGAATATCTTCTTCTGTCCATTCTCTTCTCTTTCTGGAAACCCATTGCATGTATTTTGGTGTGCTTAATGGTGTCCCGCATTTCTTTGAGGCTCTGTCCATTTTTTAATACTATATTTTCAATCTTACTCAATTTGCATAATATATTAATCTGTCTTAAAGTTTGCTATTTTTTTCTTCTGCCACTTCAAATCTACTGTCAAGCCCCCTCTATCAAATTTTTCATTTATTTATTGTATTTTTCAGTGCAGAATTTCCATTTCATTCTTTTTTGTAATTTCTCATTATTGATATTCTCTATCTGACTGGACATTGTCGTCATGCTTTCTTTTCTTTTATAAGCATAGTTTTCTTTAGTTCTTTGAACATATTTATAATAGCTGCTTTGTCTTCTAAGCCCAACTTCTGGCCCCCTCAAAGTACTTTCTACTGCTTGCTTTTTTCCTGTTTATGTGCCACACTTTCCTGTTGCTTTGTATGTATTATAATTTTTTGTTAAATGCTGGGCATTTCAAATAGTGTAGCAACTCTAGATATTATCACTAAATTTGCTAGACTAATTCAATAAAGTATTTCTGTGTAGTACACAGCCTTTATGTTGCTACTCAGAGGTCACAGTCTTGGGCAGGTATGCAATATTTGCCAACAGTGGTTACTATGAGTTTGGCTGAGTTCTCTCTTTTCCTGAGATCCCCTTTTTAGCTTCTAGATCATCTATTGCTAGTGATATCACACCCAACTATTAGCCTACACTAATTGCTTCTTAATTTCACTATTTTTTTAAACAATGCCTAGAGCATAAATTATCCCACAATCTGATCCAATTAAATTTGGGTCCATTGCAGGAGTGTTACAAGTCTTTGAGTCTTGCTCAGTCCTTAAGAGGTTGTTCTTAGTTTTTCCTCCCTGCAATTCTTTCTGTTAAACTTCTGACTGGTCTACCATTCTACAGTTGCTGCTAGAATCACAGAACTTCCAATCCCCTGTTAGTTGCTCATCCACAAGGGCTTCCTTGTTCCTGACAGTTCCTTCAGGCAAAAATTTCAACTTCATCACCTTTTTTTTTTTGTGAGGGGGTGGGTACTGGGAATTGAACGCAGGGGTGCTTAACTACTGAGCCACATCTCCAGTCCTTTTCATTTTTAATTTTGAGACAGAGTCTTCTTAAGTTGCTTAGGGCCTCCCTAAGTTGCTGAGGCTGGGTTTGAACTTCTGATTCTCCTGCTGCAGGCTCCCAGGTCACTGGGATTATAGGTGAATGCCACCACACCTGACTAGGAGCTGTCTATTTTTTAAAGCATGTGTCTTCTCATGGGCAGAATTTCTATGCTACTGCACTGGAGCTAGAGAGGAGAGCAGCTTGCTTTCCCTACAGTGACACACCTGTTCTATGAGCAGGGTGCTGGGCAGGAATGGTAGCCAAAGCTTTTCTCAACTTCTTTCCCAGCATGGAACTTCCACCCTATGAGTGAGAAGTATGGGGTAGAAATTATCCGAGGCATGCTATTACTGGCCTGCCATGCCCAAAGTAAATGTTCTATCCCATCAGTGAGAACTGAGTAGGGGGAAGGACTCCCAGGTTCTCTTGGTCCTGCTTGAGTGGAACAGTTTTTTCAACATGGATCTGGTGAGGATGAGAGGTTCCAGCAGCCTATCCCTTCTGGGTCAAGCTATTGCCCTATAGCAGAAGGTAGAGGAAGAGAGAGCTCAGTGTTATTGGTCACAACCAGCCCAAATAGAACTTTGTCATAGTGAGCTGGCAGGTAGGGATGGGAGCAGGTCAGAGTTCAAATGGCAGATCTTGGCTAGCATTTCTTGACTAAATGTTACTCCATTTGCAGTAGGAAAATTAGGACAATTTCCAGAGGCTATAAGTCTTTAAATTAAATTTCAGCAGTTACAGTTATTTCTCCAGGGTCCATGAGGCTCCACACATCCCTATTTTGGAGCTGGAAACTTCTCTGTTAAGTTTGTAAATTTTCCCCTCATAGACTTCTTCACTGTCCCTCTGACCCACAGTCTGTCCTACAGCAGGCTGTTCTCACCTAAGCAGGACAGAAGGAGAAACCTAGAACCTGGGGCAAGAATTGGGTCCGGGATACCGCAAATTTATGTATACAAGTGGCTTATCCTTTAAGAAGGCTAAAGACAAAGTGGGAGGTCAAGTGGAACAAGTAAAGCCACCTCCCTCCACTCCCTACACCAAGTCTCTCTTTAAACAGGTAACAGGAGTGGAGGATGGAACTCACAGAAGAGAGAGGCTACAGGTCCCTACAGAAAGGCAGATTTGAATAGCTCACTTGGTCCTCAAAGGAAGGAGCCACAGGGAGACTGATTTGGGTTGAATAGGACAAAGCACTATTTATGTGTAAGGTTCAGAAAGGGCTGCTTCAGGAGGAAGTGAGCTTCCTGTCATCACTGTGGTTATTATCTAAACAAAAGACAGATGGCTATACGTCCAGGAGCCTCTGTCATTCATCTAGAGGATGGATGCCAGAACTCTTGGGGGCATACTGACACTAAAATGCTCAAATCATTGGTCTTTGGAGGACAAACTCTGCGCAGTCCTATCTGGCTCATTCAGGTGGTTCAGAAAGACCCCAAAGACTAAAGACTTTTCTGGGGTTTCACAAAGGAGCACCATTAGCATTTATTAGTGCTCTAAACATCATTTTATTTGCCAACCTTGCTCCAGGTCTTTCTTTATACTGAGTACCTGGTGCATATTCACCCTCCACCTGCATCCTCAGCAAAGCTTAGAGGCAGGGATGAGCTTTCCCAAGGCATCTGCATTCCACCTTCTCTCCCTCCCCCTTCCAGTGAGCTCAGGAAATTGATTTTAATCCACCGGGCTCCCGTTGCTTAGCAACAGAAGCGCCAGCTCCTAGCAACCAGGAGCCACAAAGATGCTGCAGAAAGAAGCGGCTGTCTGGGCCTTGCTCTTTCTTAGTAATTGACTGCTGGCCTCCCCGATGTTTTTCTCATAGAGAACAGACAACCGTCTTTTCTCAGGTGCTGGGTCTTGAAAAGCTTATATTTGAGGCAACTGAATCACCTTACCACCCTTCCACTATGCTGCTAGCCTGGAGCCTCATGGAATTCCACCTCCTGGGCCAGTGGGAGGCAACTCCTGACCACAACGGGGTGGTTCTAGGAAGCACACTCACTAAACAGGGACAGAGGACATTGGCTGTGTTGGTTCCTCCAGGCTGGCCTGGTGGGTGGAGTCAGGTAGGCCAGGCTACTTTCACCATGGGTGAGAGCCATTCCAACCTGGGGTGAGGGTAAGGGCACATTGCAATCCCAGCCCATCTGAGCCTAAAAGCAGCAAGAACCATATAAGACAACTTGCTCTTGGAGCTCAGAAAACAGAGTCAGAGCCTGAATCAGGCCCACACAGCCTTTCACATAGCAAGATCTGACTCAATGCCAGAACACAGGGTCCCCCAACAGATCAGTATACGTGAGACAGACTGCCAGGCCCCTGTGCAACTCCTGAGACTTTTGCCTTTTCCCCTGGAGGACAGCGAGGGCAGACTTTTCACCCCCAAAGAGAGCCATTTCTTCCCATTGTCTGGGATGGTCCCAGTTTATGGTGATCACCACTGTAGGTTCTCCATTTGGTGAGCTGATTTCCTGGAATTTTTGAAAACAAGTGTTTGGAAGTGCCCAGGAGAGACACTGTGCACAGGTGCTAATAGGTATTTTCCTCAGTCACAGAGCCCCTTGGCCCTCACAGCAGGCCCTCATGGGTGCACACCCCACCTGTTCTCTGGGGCTTCCTGCTCTGACAGTGGAGCTGCCCCCCAGGAGTAAACCACAGACAGTGGGGCCATGGGAAAGCAGGATCAAGGGACGCCCTACACATTTCTCCTCCAGGCTGGTTCTGAGGCAGAAATAAGCAGCTCCAGAGGAGCTTCTTTCTTGTTTCTCTCCCTCCCCCTACTCCCTCCCAAGAAAAGGCCTTCTGGCCTCTGCCTTCCATTGCCTGGCAACCAAACCTGCCACCGCGGGCTGAGCTGAGCAGCACAGATGCTGTCTGAAAGAGTGGGCTGAAAGAGGGGGTGCCATGGCTGTCACTAGACACGGGCCACCTCCAGCAGTGTCACTGGTGCCCACAATCACAAGAACACAAGGCTTTTCTCACCTCTCCAATGTTGTTCTCCATGTGAAAGCTCTGCCAAAGGGGGACAGATAAGCCACAGAGGGATAAACACCTTCCGGGTGCAGCCCTCTCTAGCTTGTTGTTATGGAAAATTTCCAGCCTATCTACAAGTAGGATAGCATAATGAGCTCTCCTGTACACAACCCCAGCCACAGTGATTACCAGCTCCTGCTCATTCATCTTATTAATGCATCCCAAAGAATTTGAGAAGGTAGTTCTGAAAGATAGCACCTCTTTAAACAAAAGCATAGTGTCATTATAAAGCCTAAAATAATTGTCATCCCATAATATCATCAAATACCAATCAGTATCCAAATGTCTGTCTTATCACTGTCATGAAAAGCTTTGGTAACTGTGGGGTTATTTTCCACTTTATTCAGTCAGGATCTAAATGAAGTCCACACATTATGAGTTTCCCCTCGTGAATAGACTGAAATGACAGGAACTAGGATTGTCCAGAACCATCAATCTGTAGTCTCCTCCTGAAACCACTATGAGCTCTGCCTTGTGCTACTTCAGGCAATACTAGCTCCCGAGTTCTTTTTTTTTTTTTTAAGAGAGAGGAGGGACAGTGAGAGAGAGAGAGAGAGAGAATCAATTTCATTTAGTTTTTCATGTAGCTTTCATTGCTCTGCCACTTCCTTGTGTATATAGTGCTGGGCTTTGAACTTATGTCCTCATGCTTGCCAGGCAACTGCCTTAACTATGAAGCTACTGCTCCAGCCCCAGCTCCTAAGTTCTGAGACGAGACTGACAAAGCAGTGAAATGAAGAGCTCCACTCCACCAGCTAGCCAGGGACTGGGCCAGGATTTAACTTGTGTCAGACATCCTGACTTCTCCGTGTGCCCTGACTCCCATACTCAGCCAACTCTATCTGCCCAGCCTCCAGGAAGGTGAGGCAGGGGAGGCCTCCACCACTGACACCCCCATGCCTGTCTGGATCCTACCCAGCATCTGTCAAAGTCCAAAGCATCCCCACCTCCTCTGATCTCAGCTCATCTGTGGCCCAGCTCTCTCCTCCCCAGGTGTCTACCCTTGGGTGTATGTGCCTCCATCTCCACGGATCCAGTAGCTGTGTACAGGCAGGGAGGGACATTGACTCCTGCTATCCCTGTCCCTCACCGCAGCTAAACCTCACACAGAACAGTGCTACCCAAGTAGGAGCCCACTGCCTGTCTGCCAGACTGAGGGGTCTATCTGGGAGGGAGGTGATGCTGGGATTACAATTACAGGCTGGCCTTTGAGGGGAGACCAGATTCCAGAAGGGAACCAGCCATCACACACTCCAGAGTAATAGTGGCTGGTCTTGTCCTTCGAGGAGGCAAGGGAGTGTCTAGGGAACAGCTTGGGCCTGAGTATCCTAAGGATGAGGGCTTTGGTCTTAACCCTCCTGCCACTGACCATTTACTTTCTGGCTGCAGGAAGTCCTCACCTTCACAGCGAAGATGTGCCAGAGTCAGCTGGGCTGTCCTGTGGTTGAGGGGGCTCCTCAGGTTGGACTAATGAAAACCACTCTGGCCAGGGCTTGGTCTCTGCTCTTCCATTATGCAGCTCTGTGAGCCCTGACTGCGACTTCCTCTCTGTGGGTCTCAGTTTCCTTATCTACACAGTGAAGAGGCTATGCCAGATGATCTTGTAAGACCCAATAGCTTCCAAGCTTCTATAATTCCCAGCAAAAGGAGACCCCCCACATTCCTTGGTAAATGGTTCCTAGTCTTAATGACCTTTCCCGTCAGGAGGATCTTCCTGCCCATTTCCTACCATCTCAGCCTTGTTTCCTGACCAAGGCCTGGGTGTGTTGATCATTTCAGAGATGCCTGGGTGAACTATAGCCTTTTTCATCACCCCAACTCAAGGCACCATGGGGGAGAGTGAGGTCTACACTCCCGGGTCCCTGCCTCTGATCCCTGAGGTTCAGGAGGCAGCGGTGTCTATGCAAAGCGTAGATGAGAGATCGTGGAGCAGGTGACTCTTTGCTCTTCATCTAGCCTTGGTCCCCCATGTTCCAGACAAGGAACTAGGAATGTGTCCCAGGTGGCACAGAGCTGGGACAGGGGGAGCCTGGGGTAAATAAGACATGGACACTCGTCCTGCCTAGGGGGATCTTCCCTGGGCAGCGTGGGGATTGTGACATGGAGAGCCAGTCAGCTAAGGGAGAACAGTTGGGCTGTGAACTAAAACCAGTCTGTGGTCCCCACAGTCAGGAGCTCCTGAGTCCTGGGGAAGGACAACACACACACACACACACACACACACACGCACACGCACATGCCCACACACACACACACACACACACACACATGAACTCAACACAGGAGAAGAGGCCACAAGTCTATCTGATCCCAGAGGCCTGAGCTGGGACTCAAACTTGACCACCCCGCCAGGAGCCACTGAGTGTCCAGGCAGCTTCATTCTTAACCAACAGTGGTTGAGGTTGGGTTATTGGGAACTTGACACTTGACAGGGACTCGGAGGCCTGTGTTCCCCACCCTCTTGGAGCCGTCAGCCTAGCTAGGAAGGCAATGCCAACCCAGGTTGCCTGCCAGGCTGAAGTAAGCCAGGAGGCAGTGGGACCCCAGAAGAGCCCATCCCAGGAGCTCAGGGACAGTCCTGTGCTGCAGACACTGCCCTGGCTGTGTCCGTTTCTGGAGCAGTCAGTTCTGGTTGGGAAGGTGGCCTTGGAGAGCAGCTGGTGTCCCCTGTCCAGGTCAGACAAGGAAGGCAAAGGATGTGGCTGACCTTCAGGTACTTTCTGTCATGTTGGTGAAGTTTCTGGGGCTTGGGGGAGAAGTGAGGCTCCCCTTCTCGAGGCCAGAGGTACTCCAAGCAGCAGGTTG
>PVKS010038817.1:0-17668 GCA_004027875.1 Aplodontia rufa | reverse complement strand
GGGAGGGATAAGGGAGGGTAATTGGGGGGCCACTCCTGGGGATAATTGCAATATCCAGAATATATACACATTTTATACACATTTTATATTATTTTGTTAAAATCTTGTAAGGTTGTTCAAAAATAAAAAATTAAAAAAAAAAGAAAACAATTGCTAGCAGAGATTGCTATATCCAGAAAAGATATCTTTCAAAAGTCAATGAACAAAACTTTTTCCTGACAAGGATAAACTTATAGAATTCATGACCAAAAATTCATAACTAAAAAGAACAAATAAAAAATATAGTGCATACTGAGGAACCTAAAAACAAACCCCAAAGCTCCCCAATGGGTGAAGATCACAAGTGCATTCAAATTCATAACTTCATGAAAATCATGACATATATACAAAAAGAAATTTTAAATGATAGGAAATAGTAAACATTTATTCATAACACTGGAAGTAAATAGTTTCAAACACCCAATTAAAAGCCATATTGGCAGAGTGGATTAAAAAACAAGACCCAACTATATGTTATTTGCTCATTGACAAATGCCCACAGACTTAAAGCAAAAGGATGTGGAAAGAAATATTCCAAGCAAATGGGGTCAGGAAACAAGTAGAACTGACTATTTTTATATCTGACAAAGCAGATTTCAAATAAAAATTAATTAAAATAATGAGGCCCTTATATACTGGAGACAGTATATAACAATAGGAAATACCTATGTTCCAAATTTCAGTGTACCTAATTATATCAAAAAGAAATTCCTGACATAAAATCCCTGTTGACCCCAATAAAACTGATTTCAATATACTATCATCAATAGCAAAGTTCATCTAAACATAAAATCAGTATAGGTATTTCTAACCTACATGCTATAAATCAAATGAACCAAATAGACATCTATAGTATATTTCTTCCCAAACCAGTTGAATTTACATTCTCAGCAGCCCATGAAAATTTTTCCAACATGAATCATATTCTAGGTTACAATGTAAATTTAGAAAATTCAAAATAATTGATATAATCCCATGTATCTTATCACATCATAATGAAATACAACATTTTCAATAAGAAAATTAGAAACTACATAATCAAACTCATAAAAATTCCTCTTTTAAATGAGGAATGGATCAAAGAAATGATAGGAGAAATCAAAAGATTCTGAGAAACAAAGAAGAACAGATACAAAGTATCAAAATCTTGGGGACAGTATAAAATGTTTAAAAGCAAAATTTATATCATTGAGTGCCTACAGTGAGGTCTTAGAAAAGAAAAATAAATTCCAAAATCAGTAGAAGAAATCAACAAGATCAGAGTCAAGTTAATAAAATTTGAAAATATAATACATAGAATCAATGCACCAGAGTTGATTCTTGAAAAAGACAAATAAGATTAATAAATCCTTGGAAAATTATCAAAAATGAAAAGAATACAAATAATAAATCCTGTTAAGAATATGGGGAAAGGTACACTCAAACATTACTGTAAATTAGTAGCAGTACTCTAGAAAGCATTATGGAGGTTCCTCAATAAACTAGGAATAGACCCACCATATGACCCAGCTATGCCACTCCTCTGTATCCATCCAAAAGAACTAAAATCAGCATACCATAGCAATATAGTTAATCAACATTTATAGCAGCAAATTTAAAATAGAAAAATGCCCAGCAATAGATGTGCTATTATATTTAATGGTAAACAGATGGAATTGCTAAGTGAAATAAGACAGATCAAGAAAAATCAAGCATCAAATATTTTCTCTTTTATGTAGAAGATAGACCAAAATAAAGTATAAAGTGGTGGGAAAGTCAGATATCATAAGGATAGAGGGGAGATCAGTGTTGTAAGAGGATACTAGGGCAGAATGAATTCAACAAAATTACACTATGTACACATGTTATACATCAAAATGAAATTTCCCTTAATCTATAAAGCACAATAAGAAACAAATAGAAGAAAGACAAGTAGAAGAATGGGAACAGGGGAGGGAAAGAAGAGGCATCAGGGACTGAAATGGAGCAAATTAAGATCCATGCATGTGAGATTGTGTCAAAATGAACTGAACTATCATGTTTAATTCTAGTGCACTAAAAAAGCATGAAACTTTTAAGTTATAAATATAAATGTGTACATAAATGTTCACATATATGCATATACAATCATATACACACACACATATATATATGTAAGTGCATATATTTATATATAGATACACATATCTCTTTATGTAATGAAGCCATGAAAAATCATGGGTGAGTCTTAAAAGCATATTGCTAAGAAAAAGAATCCAACCTGAAAAGACTGTATGAATCCAACTATATATACTGCCTATAGGAAAAAAAAATATATATAGGGTTTGACACTATCTAGTTTCAGGAATTGATTGGGGGCCTTAAAATATGTCCCTGCAAAAGAAGGGAACTACTGAAACTGATGCAAATATCCCTCAAGAATAAGTATAAAAATAAGACATTTTATTAATCATTCTAGAGAAACAAAGCAAATACAATATCTGCATACATAAAGTCATATACTGTTTAACAATATTTTGGTCACAGCTCACAAAGGATCATATATATATGATAGTGGTTCAATAATATATCACTTAATAACATCATAGCCTTTTTCATTTGCATTAATACATTCTATGATGTTCATGAAACAAAAATTACCTTATGATTTTGTATCCCCATCATTAAGTGATTCATGACTGTATATTTACAAAGATTTGTTTGAAGAAATTGACTCATGTAATTGTAGAAGTAGGTGGGTTCAAAGCCTGTAGAGTACAACAAAGACTGGAGACCCTGGGAAGGGTTGAAGAATTCCACGTCTAAGGCAGTCTGGATTCAGAATTCCCTCTTCAAAGGAGATCAATCATTTTTCTGAAGTCCTTCAAGTGACTGAATAACACTCACCCACAATATAGGAAATAATGTGCTTCACTGATTTAAACGTTAATCTCATAAAGAAAGTATCTTCACAATAGAATCCAGATGTTTGACCAAATATTTGGGTCTCATGATTTAGCCAAGTTGACACATGAAATTAACCATTGTAGACACAGTTAGGCAAACAAAAACCAAGAGGTAGATCCCAAGATCACCCCCAAAAGGACATTTAAAAGCATGTACGTTAGGGAAAAGAAAAATTATTTTCAAAAAATTAGACTGATACACCAGAAGCAATGAAGATTGCTGAGACAACCCATTGTTCCTTTATTTGAGCAAAGAGAGAGTTATATATCATCAAGTTTAACAGACCCTGAAAATTATTAAATATTTTTAAATGTTATGGTAAACTGTTTCTCTAAGTGAAGTATATATTTTCTTTTTACTTTTGCCTTTGCTATTAATTTATATTTCAAATTAAAATCCTTTGAAAACTTTGTATTTTGCTTCTATTCTTCATAAGCCCAAACTCAAACAAATATTGTTCTAACAACCATTTATAAGAGTGTTAATTTCCACCTGCTTTTTAATTTTTTTGTTAAGATTGGGAGCAGCTGGTTTTATTCCTGGGAAAATAACAGGAAATATTCATGGGCAAAATTGCTATAGCAATTATTGCTGGCTTGCCTGGCAGATTAATGGTAGAAATTAATAGCTGTCTTTGTGGAGTATAATCTCCATGATCCAAAAAGACAGGAGTGAATATAGGCTCAGTTTGTTTAGTTCTTTACTGATCTCCACCTTAGATAGCCAACAGCATGAAAACACCTGGTCTAGAAAGAAAATATTCCATTCACCAACAAATAGTAGTTATTGATAATGTTGGTGAGCAGGTGGTGTAAAATACAAATTCCTTCACTTACTTTTTTTTAGAGAGAAGGACAGAGAGAGATTTTTATGGAGTTGTTCTCATGGCTTTCATTGCTCTGACACTTAATTGTGCATGTGTGTGCTGGGGTTTGAACCCACATACTTGTGCATGCCAGGCAAGCACCGTAACCACTGAGCCACTGCTCCAGCCCCTCCTTCATTTAATTTTTTTTTGGTTCTTTTTCTTTTATTTTTATTTATTTTATTTTATTTTATTTTGTTTTATTTTTTTATTAGAAGTATATAGAGATACAGGATACAGTTGAGGGGGAAACATTATCAAAACAGTAGCAATCAATGTATATAAACTTTGTTATCCAGGGGTAATGCCAAAGCATAGATAAACCACCATGGGTTTCACCTGTTGCAGTTTCCCCCAGAAGATCTCATGCGTTAAATGGGTAGCTTGTGGAGGAATGACATCAGCTTCTGGGATGGTTCCCCCATCATTTACTTTTTGAAGTTTATTGACAATCTCTTAACTTCCAGGACCTGGGCTGAGTTCCAAGGATATATCAGAATAAGGCACAGGTCTACCATTACAAATCAGTTAGTAAATGGTAAGCCAGAAAATAATGCAGAAACTATCACACATAAGATACAATGAGTGACTTACAAATGAAAATACGCAAAGTACAGGAGGATGTCTACCTACCACAACCCTGGGTAATCTAAAATGCCTCCTGGAAAAGTGACAGCTAAGATGAAACCTAAGGGGTGAATGGTGTCTGTCCAAGCAAATGTGATTGAGAACTAGGAGGCAAAACTTCAAGACAGAATAATATATGCAAAAGCCCTGGGGTAAGAAAAGTATATATTTTGGAGGAAGTCACAAAACCAGGTATGCCATTCAATATGTCTTAAAAAAACAAAGAAGCCATTTGGAAAAATTATTCATTAGTAAAATACTAATGAAAAATTATATGCCATTAGGTATGTTTTTGTTTTTACTGTTGTTGGGTAGAAGGGTACCAGGGATAGAATCTAGGGGTGTTTAACCACTAAGCTCTGTCCCTTTATTTTTTATTTTGAGAGAGAGTCTTACTAAGTTGCTGAGGCTGGCTTTGAACTTGCAATCCTCCTACCTCAGTCTCCTCAGCCACTGGGATTACATGTGTGTACCACAGTGCCTAGCTAGATATGTTTTTAAAAAGTAAATAAAATCATTTTAAAACAGATATTAATTTGTTAAAAGTTTTGGGAAAGTTCTAAATAGTATAAAATAGAAACCTCACAAATGTTAATTGAAAACAGACCAAAAATAAGGTTATGGTCTATTCATACAGCATTGAAAATCTGTGAATTCAATGGAATTTTATTCTGAGAAAGAATGAAATTATGTCATTTGCAAAGAAAATGGATGGAATTGGAGAGCATTATGTAATACAAAATAGGCCAGACTCAAAGATAAGAAATACATGTGGTCTCTCAAATGTATAAGCTAGAGAGAAAGGTTGAGGAGGTGGAAATATCATGAAAACAAAAAGGAGATTATTAGGGTAGAGAAGGGAATCAGGAGGAGGGAAAGAGGGCAGCAAAGGGAAGTACTGGGGATTGAAATTGATTAATACATATCTGCATGTAAAATGTGCCACAATGAAACTAACCATTCAGTGTAATTAATATGCACAAATAGAATTTGAAAAAGTGAAAGAAAACCAAACAAATAGGCAAATTACAACTACCTTCTACAACATAGGTACCCCTTAAAAACTGAATAGTTACCAAAATGATTTATGTCCCATTGAACTGTGCATATAACGCTATTTTTACAGAGCTCAAAACCAAATATGTTAATAGGCATATTTAGTCATACATGTATTCATTATAAAACTATTTTAATCAAACATAATCATGCAAATTTTGGAAGAGTGGTGACCTTCATGGCAGAGAGGTGACAGGAAGACAGAGAGATGGACAGAGGAAAAATGATAGGTATCTGTAAGGTTTTTTTCAGTGTTCTAGTTATTGGATTGAGAAATGAGTTTATAAATGTTCCATAGGCAATTATAATAACATTTACATTTATGTTACATAAATTCTTGTGATAGATTTTTTTTAAAAGGTAATAAAGGAGGAATGTAAAAAAATGTCACAATCTGAACTCTAACCTAATTCAGCTCCTCTGAAAACATTTCCAGAAATCAGGACATTTTGTCCATTAAAGCACATTTTCAACTAATTACACAATCCTATCTGTTGGGCATGCTCATAAAGCAAAGAGACTCCTGGTACCTGGGGAAAGAGATTTGCATTTAGGAGTAGCAAGATGGCTGCTCTCACAACTGGAGAACAGCAACCTATGACTAGGAGTGAGTCAATTTCTAGGAACTATGGTGGGAAAAGGATTTAGGAAGTAGAGTTGAAAAAATAACCATTAGGGATGGGGTTAACATTGCTGTGGCTGCATCAGACACCTATCTGCCATGAGCTGAGACTGACATGAAACTGTGGTGGCTTGGTGTACAGATTAACCAAAATGGTGTTTATGAAGTATAACATTCCACCCTCTTTGTTTTCTATGGGAATAGGTGTGATGGTCAGTCTTCTGGAATACTTCCTACTGGTTAGGGGCTGTGATCTGGAAGAGAAGGAACTAAGTAGTTGACTTGAGATATAGGTCTTCAGTGTGGGTTCTCTTAAGGGCTGATAGCCGGACAGGAGTATGTCACTACTTTTTTATTGGTGAAAATGGATATTTATCTGCTGAAAAAATTTTGGAGAAGCTGAAAAATATAAGTAATATAAGGCAAATTTAAAGCAAGGAGGCAAAGGGTTGCCAAGGGTCCTAGGGAAGGAGGCACATGGCTACTGGTCCGAGGTGCCAGCCATTCTGAGGGAGTAGGCTGTTGATATCTGCTTTTCAGGTCTTTCCTTAGTTCATTAAGGGTTTGAACAGACCAGATTCATCAATGTAGTAGCAACATGATTCCCTGAGAGACAGACTCCACCCTTTTCAGTAGTAAAGTAAATGCAGAGCCCATCAATTTGGGAGCTACCCTAGCGAGGGACATAATTTGTCATTGGAGTGAGCCAATGAGGAGATTGTGGATTTCAGGGTCAGGTGGAGGCAGTCTTGGAAATGCTGAGCAGACATTAGGCTGTGTCCCAGCACTCCACCTGCTAATAGCCAATAGAAGTCATTAAGCTTATCCCTAGTAGGATGGAAAGAAAGTAGGGAGTCAAAAGTGAAGAAAGTTTACCATTCCCATATTCCCTTCTGCTAAGCATTTGGACCCACCTTGAAAGACCCTTCTTTTTATTTAATTCAGAAATTCATTTGTTGAACAAACACACAATCTTTTAATGAAATAATATTTTATATATACATATATATGTATACATATATACTTATGTACACATTTACATGCACATATATATGCATGTGTGTGTGTGTGTGTGTGTGTGTGTGTGTGTGTGTATATATATTCTGAAGAAGAGATTTACCCCCAAGAGTGCCCCCCCCAATTACCCAACCTTGTCCCTCCCATCCCATTCCCAAAACATTTCTAAAAATTTATTAGGTTGTATAACATTACATCTTATCCAGATTTAAAGCATGATAATAGACCTTCTTTCTCTATGGCCAGGATCTAGTTCCAGCCTCCACAAATGAGTGAAGACATTGAACCCTTGGTTCTGGGGGTTATGCTGATTTCACTCAGCATAATTTCTTCCATAGCCATCCATTTACCTTCAAAGGCTGCAACGTCACTGTTTCTAATTGCTGTGTAAAATTACATGGTATATATGTACCACAGCGTGTGCATCCATTCATCCACTGAGGGACATCTTGGTTGTTTCCATAATTTAGCTATTACATTGAGCTGCTACAAACAGAGACATTGCTGTGTGACTGTAATGTGCTGATTCTAAATCCCCTGGAAAAATACCCAGGAGAGGAATAGCAGGATTGTATGGTGAGCTCATCCCTAGTTATTTGAGGATTTTCCAGACTGCTTTCCAGAGGGGTTGTACCAGTCTGCAGCTCCACCAACTGTATGCTAGTGCGCCTATCTCTACACAGCCCCTCCAGCATCTATTATTGTTTGTTTTCTTCATTTTTGTCAATTTGACTGGCATGAGGTGATATGTTAATGTAGTTTTCACTTGCATTTCTGATTACTAGTGATTTAGAGCACTTTCTCGATGCTATCTATATAAAGATACCTATGTCGTTCTTTACAGATGTAGAAAAAGCAATTCTCAAATTCATTTGGAACAATAAGAATCCTAGAATAGCCAAAACATTATTAAGCAAGGAAGATGAAACATGCTGTTTTGCCATTCCAGATCTAAAACTATACTATAGAGTTTTAGTAACAAAGACAGCATGGTACTGGTATCAAGATAGGAAAGAAGACCAATGGAATAGAGTAGAAGACCCTGAAACAAACCCTCAAATCTTTAAACATCTGATTTTTGACAAAGGGGGACAAAACATCACATGCAGGAGAGACAGCCTTTTCAACAAATGGTGCTGGAAAAACTGAACATCCACTTGCAGAAAGGAGAAATTCGACCTATATCTTTCTCCTTGCATGAGAATCAAACCGAAATGGATCAAGGAACTTGGAATTAAGCCAGCTACCTTGTAACTGATGGAAGACAAATTAGGTTCAACACTTCAGCATTTAGGAGTAGGCAAAGACTTTCTCAACAAGTCTCCTAAAGTGAAGGAAGTAAAGTAAAAAATCAGTGAATAAGATGCCATAAAGCTAAAAAGCTTTTGCACATTCAAGAAAATAATTAAAAGAGTCAAGAGGTTTCCTACAGAAATGGAAAGAATCATGGGCAATGAGTCCTCTGACAGGGGCCTCATATCCAAAATCTACAAAATCCTCAAAATCCTCAACTACAAAAACACAAACAACTCAATTAATAAATTGGCCAAAGAGTCTTTAAACAGAAACTTCTCAACAGATCCTTCTTAATAGCAGTAGGGAAGCCAAATTTATCTTAAAAGAACCAGTTTTCCCTTGATTGACTTGAACATTCTAACTACTCTGACTGCTTAACTTTTCCCCCTTGTCTTACTCCCCACTACACTTAAGGAAACCATTACTGCTAAAAAAGATGGGAAATTGGCCAATGACTGTAATTTGGCTACTTCAGGCTGAAAGGGGGCGAAGAGGGGCAAGCAGTTTGTGTTTCCTTCTGAGAATGTTCAAGTCAATTAAGGGGTCCATGATAAAGGCTGTTTGGAGTGCTCATGGGTGGCTCCACCTTCGTTTATATCAGGAGTTCAATGGATTTTAACTTGGAATGAATCAGCTGTACTAAGATATCACAAAGCTAATGTCAGAATGAAAATTAAGACTGAATTTAAGAGAGAAAACAGGATCTGTTATTTGGCTCCTCAAAGACAAACATCTATTGTAATTGAGAGGCTAGGGTCCTACAGAAAAAGTCATATACTATAGTAAACTAAGTAACAGTAGTTAGGATCTCAAATGAGAGAGCATAAGGATAAGCATTACAGAGTGGAGGAGAATGCCTGCTTCATTAATTACCTTAAGACCTTGGAGTAGGTGCCATGTATCCACATCTGGCATGGAAAGACAGAGGGACCGTTCAGGGCTATTTTAACTGAACTGCACTTTTTGCTTGCCCAAATCTGAATTTAGTGGCCCACACTTTGTGGTTAATACCACATTTATTATGATGGAATCCTGAAGCACTGAAAGTAAGTCTCTTCCTATTAAGGAATAGGACACTCTTTGGAGTATCAGGAATGCATGAGAAAACATCATCTTTTTCCATTTACAGCTTAATGATAGAGTCTACTTTCACGTTATAAGTTCTCCAAACACTTCTTGCACTACAACAGTATTAGAGGAGGGAAATCAAGGGTAAGAGATAAGTATGGAAAGGATAGCACCAGTGTATAAGAGCAAAGTGACCTTTTGTCAAACTATGGAGAAGTACACTTGGGGTTCATACATGGATATAGGAGTCACAGGAGCCATAAAACCTGACATTGGCCCTGTCATGTCTGTGCAGGGATCTCTGGACCCAAGGGCCAGAAGACCTGGGGACATTTGTTGCTGCACTGGTTCCCTTGAAAGATAGGATAGGGGGCTTGGTGGTGGTTGCTTGGACTCATGGCATTCCCACAAGTAACGTTCTCCTTTTTCACAAAGGGGATAGTCCCTCTTGTGGCTTGGAGTCCATTCCATTTTGCTCTTATCACTGAAGTGTACACAATGCAGGGCCACAGCCAGTGCCTCAGCTAATTCCAGGCTCTATATTCCCTGTCCTTCCTCTCCTCCTGATCAGATTATTCTTATTCATCCATAAAACATTACATGATATAAATGCATCCACAAATAAACTTCTGGTTTCCATATTACCACTCTTGACATGTGTACCTGTGTGGATACAAAGGTGTCCTCAAGTAACCAATTTACAAGAGGTAATCGTAAAGGTAATAGGAAAGGATCATCACCCATTATTACCATATGCAAGTGGACCCAGACCCCTGGATACTGAGGAATTACTGCTAGGAATTTTAAAATGAGAAGAATTAGAGAAGAGGTCTCATATCTCAAAATAACACCAAATCAAAGAAGATTTTGCAATGTAGCAAGAACTCAAGATGGAGCAAACTTACTAGAAAAGTGAGTTGGAGTTTGGATAAAAATGAGATGATTCAATGAGGGAAAGCTCAGCTCAAGGAGGTCGCTGGTGGAGAGGAAGGGAATTGTGGTTTGGGGCAGTTCAATCCAATGGGGTGAAGGCACACCAGAGACATGTATCCAAGTCATGGCACCAATGTTGGATGTGCTCATGCAGCAAAGAGTCTCCTGGTACCTGTAAAAGAGATTTTTATTTAGGAGTAGCAAGATGGCTGCTCTCAAACTAGAGGACCCCAACCTACAACTGGGACTGAGAAATTATAGCAACTCTAGTGAGAACAGGATTTAGCCAGGAGATTAAAAAAAAAAAAGCATCCTTAAGGGCAGGGGTAACATTACTGTGGCTGTCTCAGACCACATGCAATGTGGTCCCTAGGTTTACAGATTAACAAAGATGGTGTTTACAAAGTCTCACACTACCTCTCCTTATGCTTTCACTTTATAATTCAACTTAATATCAATGTCAAATGATGTTTTTCATCACAGTAAAGTGGAAATATTTCACATCTCCATTGGCAAAAACGATACAGATGAAACTCATGAGTTCATACAACAACTCAGGAAGCTAAACTAAATTTAATTGCATATTTCCAATATATCCTTCCTAGCTTCCACAAAATGATCTCAGTTTCACATGTGACCTTAATACTTGTCTTGTTCATTGCTATAACTCAACCATCTGTGCACCTGAACACGGTATTCCTCTGGGAAGGAGAACTGGCAGTCTTCCACTACAGGAATCTGAAAGTACCTCACCTACCTAAAGCATCAGATGATTAAAGTGTGATATTTATTTATTTGCTCAAGGGTGCCATTAAGCAACCATTTGGAAGAGTTCTCCAAAGGATATTGGGGCCAGTTCTGGTTACAAAAATGAATGAGTGTAGAGGTTTGAATTTTCTAACAAACTTCCAAGAGGGGAAGCCACTGGAATGGAAGGGCAGAGCCCATGGAAAAATTAGGACTCTGAACATGTGTAGGGAGGTGGTTACAAGGGTATCCCCATATAACCAACGTCCAAAAAGTAATCATAAGAGCACAAGAAAAGCATCATCAATGGTTATTAGTGCCTGCAAGGATTCCTAGACCCTGGATGACGAGGTACTACTGTCAGGTATTTTAAACTGAGAAAAATCAGAGAAGAGGTCCAGGAACTCTGAATAACAACAAACCAAACAAGATTTTGCCATGTGGAGAGAACCCAACCCCGAGCAGACTTACTCGAAAACTGAGCTGGTGTTTGGATGAAAATAAGAGAATTGGGTGAATGAATGCTCAGCTCCAGGAGGTCACTGGTGGAGAGGCAGGGGATTGTGGTCTGGGGCAGCTCCAATCATAAGGGACCAGGCACACTGGAGACACATGTTCAAGTCATGGCACCAATGTTGGATGTGTGCTCAAGCAGCAAGGAGACTCCAGGTACCTCAGACAAGAGATTTTTATTTAGGAGTAGCAAGATGGTTGCTCTCACAACTAGAGAATCCCAAACTATAACTGTGACTGCAAATTATAGAAACTCTAGTGAGAACAGCAAATAGGCAGAAGATTTGAAAAAAAAAAACGACTATTATGGGCAGGGTTAACATAGTGGTATCTGCGTGTACAGTTTAACCAAGATGGTGTTGAAAAAGTCTCACACTGTTTCTCTGTATGCTTACACTTTCATTCAAATGATTAGCAAAGTCAAATGAAGTTTCTAATCACAGAAAAGGAGACATGTTCAAAATATCCATGGATAAAATGGTGCACATGAAACTGATGTGTTGATACAACAATTCATAATGCTAAAATAAATTTAATTGCATGTTTCTAATTTACCATTCTAGAGTCCACGAAATGATCTCAGTTTCACATGTGACCTCAATGCTAGGCTTGTTCATTGTGGTAACTCAAACATCTGTGCACCTGAACATGGAACTTCTCTGAGTAGGAGTACTGGTGTTCTTCATCTACAGGAATCTGAAAGCACCTCAATACCTAAAGCATCAGATGACTAACGTGTGATATTTATTCATTTGACGGAGGGTGCCATTAAGCAGCCATTTGCAAGAGTTATCTAAAGGATATTGGGGCCAGTTCTGGTTACAAAATGAATGAGTGTAGAGGATTGAATTTTTCTAACAAACGACCAACAGGGGAATCTGCTGGAATGGAAGGGCAGACCCCATGGCAAAATTATGACACTGAACATGTATAGCGAGGTGGGAACAATGGTAATCCCATGTAACCAATCTCCAAAAAGTAATCATCAAAGCACTACAAAAGGGTCATCACCCATGACTAATGCCTGCAAGGGATCCCAGAGCCCTGAATGTCTAGGACCTAGTGCTGGGATTTGAAACCGAGACCATTCAGAGAAGAGGTCCCAGATAAAATGGTACACTTGAAACTAATGTGTTCATACAATTCATAAACCTAAAATAAATTTAATTGCATGCTTCTAGATGCTGAGGTACTAGTGTCAGGAATTTTATTCTGATACCAATCAGAGAAGATGTCCCAGAACTAAGAATAACATCAAACCAAACAAGATTTTGACATATTTGAAGAACCCAACTCCAAACAGACTTACTCGAAAATTAAACTGTTTTTTTGGATGAAAATGTGAAGATATGATGAGAGAAAGCTCATGTCCAGGTTGTCATTTGTGGAGAGGCACAGAATTGTGGTCTTGGGCACCTCCATCCAATGGGGAGCAGGCACACCAGAGACACATATCCAAGTCATGGCACCAATTGTTGGATGTGCTCACACAGCAATGAGACTCCTTGTACCTGAGACAGAGATTTTTAATTAGGAGTTACAAGATGGCTGCACTCACAACTAGATAACCCCTACGTACCACTGGGACTGAGAAATTATAGGAACTCTAGTGAGAACAGGACGTAGCCAGGAGATTTGTAAAAACAACTGTTACACGCATTGTTATCATTCTTGTGGCTGTGTAAGACCACTATCTGCTATGTGCTGAGACTCTCATGCAATGTGTTCGCTAGGTATACAGATTAACCAAGATGGTGTTTATAAAGTCTCACACTACCTCTCTGCATGTTTTCACTTTCATTCAAATTATTAGCAAATTCAAATGAAGTTTCTAATCACAGAGAATGAGACATGTTCAAAATATCCATGGATAAAATGGTACACATGAAACTTTTGAGTTCATACAGCAATTCATAAAGCTAAAATAAATGTAATTGCAAATTTCTAATTCACCTTCCTAGATTCCACAAAATGATCTCAGTTTCTCATGTGACCTCAATGCTTGTCTTGTTCTTTGTTGTAACTCAACTATTTGTGCACCTGAATATGGAACTCCTCTGGAAGGGGAACCGGTGGTCTTCAACTACAGGAATATGAAAGCACCTCACTTACCTTAAGCTTCAGATGACTAAGCTGTTTTATTTATTCATTTGATTGAGGGTGCCATTAAGCAGCCATTTAGAAGAATTATCTAAAGGATATTGGGGTCAGTTCTGTTTACAAAAATGAATGAGTGTAGAGGTTTCAATTGGTTTAAGAGATAACCAAGAGTGGAATCCTCTGTAATGGAAGGGCAGACCCCTTGGCAAAATTAGGATACTGAAAATGTTTAGCGAGGTGGGTAGAACGGTATTCCCACGTAACCAAATTCCAAAAATTAATCATACAAACACTACAGAATGCTCATCACCTGTTATTGTGCCTGCAAATAGTCCAGGTCTACTGGTTGCCAAGGTACTAGTGTCAGGAATTTTAAACTGAGACCAATCAGAGAAGAGATCCCAGAACTCAGAATAACATCAAACCAAACAAGATTTTGCCATGTGGGGAGAACCCAACCCTGAGTAGACTTACTCTAAAATTGAACTGGTGATTGGATGAAAATGAGAAGATCAGGTAAGAGAAAGCTCAGCTCCAGGCGTTCCCTGGTGGACAGGCAGGGAATTGTGGTCTTGGGCAGCTCCATCCAATGGGGAGCAGGCATACCAGAGACACGTATCCAAGTCCTGGCACCAATGTTGAATGTGTTCACGCAGCAATGAGATTCCTGGTGCCTGAGACAAAAGTCTTTTTTTAGGAGTAGCAACATGGCTGTTCTCACAACCACAGAACCCCAACCTGTGACTGGTACTGAGAAATAATAGGAACTCTAGTGAGAACAGGACTTAGGAGATTTGAAAAAACAACTTTTACGTGCAGGGTTAACATTCCTGTGGCTGTCTCATACCACTGTCTGCTTCATGCTGAGACTCATGTGCAACATGGTTTCTAGGTTTACATATTAAATAATTTGGTGTTTATAAAATCTAACACTACCTCTCTATATGCTTTCATTTATAGTTCAAATTATTATCCAAGTCAAAAGAAGTTTTTCATCCCTGAAAACTAGAAATATTACAAGTATCCATTGAGAAATTGGTACTGAGGAAACTGATAAGTTCATTTCATAATTCAGAAAGCTAAACTAAAATAATAATTTATGTATACATTTATATATATAAATGGATTTAGTGTAAAAATGACCTGCTTTTAAGCAAAAATTGAAATTCACCATCTAGCTCTGGACAAATGACTGAACTTCATACAGTATTTTATTTCCTACTTTATAAAATGGGCCTAGAAAGACCTCATATTTCAAAAGGACAAGTGTAATAAGAAAAAAAAATAAGCAATATCTTAATGTCTTAGGAAGGAAGGGTAAAAACAATTAAGCCTAATAAGCTACAAAATCATGAATTTTTAGAAACACATCTGAGAAACAAACAAAAAAACCCCCAAATAAACAAAACACCAAAAGACATGAGACACTGCAAAGAATACAGAAACTATAAATTAGTCCAAGAATGTTGCTAATCAAGTAATCAGCAACAATAAAAAAAACCAAACTTTAGGAGGTGGAGGAATGTGGTACAGTTATCTAAAATTTCCAGTTTCGAAAAAGCTATGATATGCAAATAAATAGAAAAAATGCTACACACACACACACAGGAAAAAAATCACAGCCAATTTAAAGTGTCCCTGAGGGAGCTTTAAAATTTTTGGGGCAGAGGTACTGGGGATTAAACCCAAGGTTTTTTATCTACTCTTACCCACTAAGCTACATCGATAGCCTGTCTGTTGTTGTTTTTAATTATCAATTTTGAGACAGTGTCTTACTAAGTTGATTATGGCCTTGCTAAGTTTGCTGAGGCTGGTTTTGAGCTTGCAATCATCCTTCCTCAGCCTCCCAATCTGCTCTGGGATTACAAGTGTGTGCCACTGTCCCTAAGAAAGTCTTTAAATTGGTTGTTTTAAATATATTTTTACAAGGAAATCAAGTTGTAAGAATTGAAATAAAGTAAGATTACAATGCCTTACAAGACAGATGAGATCAATAAAATACATGCTACAAAAAAGAACAAAATAAAAATTCTTGGGTTGAAAAGTTCAAACAAAAGTAAACTTTACTGGAGAGATTCAACAAGATATTTGAGTTGACAGAAGAATTAGTGAATTTGAAAATAGGCCAATAATAATAATTCAATCTGAAAACCAGAAGGAAAAATAACGAAGGAAAATAAACTCTAAGTATATCAACATATACGTAATTAGATTCCTAGTACAAGGACAAATATACAGAAAAATAATCAAGAAAATATAATCTTCCCTAGATTATCTATGTATTCAAACAGCTCAATAAATTTTAATATAATAAACTCAAAAAGATTCACATTTAATTCCATTAGAGTCAAATTGATGGTATCAAAAACAGGAAAGACAGCAAAAGAAAAATCTCATTTAAGCTAATTTCAATAATATCTATAGCTGACTGCTCATTGGCAATGATGAATGCCAGAAAATAGTGGGAAAGCATCTTCAAAGTGTTGAAGTCCAGAATCCCCACCCAGAGGAGCTTACCTACCCAACCTAGCCCCTGTGTGCAAGTCCCCCAGGCTTTCCAAGGACACCCAGCCCCAAGGATTCCACCAGGAGGAGCCAACCCAGTCTTCCCAACTGTTACATTTCAGACTCCAGACCATGGGCACCTGAAGCCTCTGGTACAAGGCTGGCATTCATTCCCAGGACTCCTGCCTGGAGGAGCCAAATTTCCCAGAGCAGCCACTGCAAGCAGGTCCCCAAGTCACACTGGCCCCAAGGCCTCTGGCCCTGGGCCAGCAAATGCACATAAAATACCCACCCCAAGCACCCTGCATGGAGGAGCCAGCAGCCCAGCTTCTATGGGCCCCAGGTAGTGTGCATCCCCAGGCATCAGCTACAATGCCAGCAGGCACACACAGGATACCCAACCCAGAGGTCTCCTCCCACAGCAGCAATGTGCCCAGCCACAGAGCAGGTCCATAGGCTGCATGGGTCCCCAGGCAGTGCAAGTTCCTAAGCCTCTGGTCCTGGGATGGCAGGCATTCCCAGGACCCCCAACCAAGGAGATGATCTGCACAACCCAGCCTTCCCTGAGGACACCCACCCTCAAGAATCCCCAGCTGGAGCTGCCCAGTCATAGAACATACCACCAGATCCAGACTTATCAGGCCCATCCCAACTTCCAAGGAACCCAAGTTCCCTCATGTTGCACAGGTAGGATCATTCTGCCCTGCCCCACTCTGTTGAGACCCCAGGACCCAATGACACACCCCAACTTCTGTGCTTCTACAATCTAGCAGGCTGCCATGTACCCCTAACTGATATCCAGATCAAAGCCCTGGATTCTAGGTCAAAAAGGTGCACCAAAACAAGTCTCCTGGCAGAAGCAGCTTTCTGGGAGCTCATAAGAGGGTTGGTGTATGATCCAACCCTTTGACATGCAAGGAAGAAGCACCTGGAGACCTTTCTTGCTTCCCCACAGGGAACCTCAATTTGAAGATCAAGAAAGAAAGATGAAACAGGTGGTTTTGCCATTCCAGATCTAAAACTATACTATAGAGCCATAGTAACAAAGACAGCATGGTACTGGTATCAAGATAGGGAAGAAGACCAATGGAATAGAATAGAAGACCCCGAAACAAATCCTCAAATCTTTAAACATCTGATTTTTGACAAAGGGGGCCAAAATATTACATGGAGAAGTGACAGCCTCTTCAACAAATGGTGCTGGACAAACTGGTCTTCCACCTGCAGAAAGTTGAAATTAGACCCATATCTTTCTCCTTGCACAAGAATCAAATCAAAATGGATCAAGGAGCTTGGTATTAAACCAGCTACGTTGCAACTGATAGAAGACAAAATTGGTCCAACACTTCAACATT
>PVKS010038816.1:0-17678 GCA_004027875.1 Aplodontia rufa | reverse complement strand
CCCTGCCCATGGCCCATCCTCACTAGCCCAGTGCCTAGACTTCCCTTCCTCAGACTTTAGGACCCAGCTCAGCCTCAGGGCATCCTTGCCCTGCAAGGCTAGGTTAGGAGCTTATAACCCTAAAGCACCTAGTACTTCCAATCAGGACAATAAATTCTAATTTTATCTTAACTTGGCTCCAAGTTATGAGCTCCTTAAGAAAAATACTGTGAGTTATTTTCCATTATCACCCAAACATAAAACGGTATTTAATGAAAACTTGTAGACTAAATGAACACCTGAACAACCTTGATATATCTTCATCCCACTGGGACCACTTCGATCCCCTTTCCTGCCTCTGGAGACATTGTCTATAACCTAGAGCTCCGTCCACGCTTTCTACCGAAGCTAAGCTACGGGAAGATGCAACCAAAACAAGGCGGGCAAGCCTGTCCCCTCTGCCCCAGCCCCGTGCACCTCCCCAGCGAGAAAGAGACCTGTGACCACACTTTAGACTCAGGCACGTTCTCTGCTCCTTTGACTTCCTGACCCATCTTCCCAAGAGCTGCCTGGTGCTGGTTTATTTTCCAAGTGAAAGTGAATTTTGTGACTGTCCAGAGAACTTTCTGGCATCCCTGAAGGTAAATAGAGATGTTCTGCCCAGTTTGTGCTTGGATAGCATCAAAGCTGATTAGAAATAATGGAAAGTACCTCACTCATGCCCACATTCAAGGATGCAGTATTTACTGAGTTTCTATTATGCCCAGATATGTGCTAGGGGCCAAGAATCCACATTTCACCCTAGACAACCTCTCCTCTCTTACACCCTCACTTGCCAGAATGACTTCATCCAAAGCTATTTCTTCCACTGATCAATTAATGCAATGGCTATCTCACCTAGAATGCTGCTCATTGTGTGTGTTTTTAAATCTGTTTAGATTACCTAACTGGTCCATCGTTTTTTTAATCAAAAGGTTTATTTTAATGATGACTAATCAGTGAAGATTTGTTTTAGGTAATGAATTCATCTTAAAACTCTTCCTATGTCAGTTAAAGTGCAAAATCTTTTAAAATTGAATATTGGAGTCAGTGGAGCTGGTGGGCCCTGGGGGCCTTTTCATCCACTTGATGGGCTCTCCCTGCCCAGGGCATTGATTTTTGGTGGAAGGCAGGGGTGCTTGTGGAGGGAGCTTCCAAAAGCAAAGAATGGCAGGAGAGCCTGTACCCTACCCCTCGGCTCACCAAAGACACACACCCCATGGGGAGGGCGAGGGCTGCCAGCTGAGGATTGCGTCCACAGAGGCTGCCATAGGATCCAGCCTCTGACCTCCTCCCCTGGCCCCAGGGTGGCTCTGGCTCCTCCACACTGGGACAGCTCACTGAGCAGGGGAGTCCTGGAGAGAGAGATCTGACAGGTAGCCAGGGTGAAGGATGCTAGAGCCCAAGGAATGGAGAGGATCCTGAAGTCCTCTGTCACCTGCGCTGGAGCAAAGCCAGCAAGACTTGGACATTAATGTCACTGGCCCTTGACTCAAGTCCCAAGCTACTGAGACCTGAGCATGTTTGGATTACAAGACATCCTTGAGAATATAAAACAACTCCATCTGGGGCTGGAGTGGTGGCTCAGTGATTAAAGCACCTGCCTGGCATGCACAAGGACATGGGTTCTAACCACAGCACCATGAACACAACGACTTGTCTGAGCAGTGAAAACCAGATGAAAACTAAATAAAAATTGATTATCTCTTTCTCTCTCTCTCTTTCTCTCTCTCTCTCTCTCTCACACACACACACACACACACATACACACACACACACACACACACTGTCCCTCTCTCTTTAGGGAAAAAAAAACAACAACAACTCCATGCTTCAGAGAATGCAATGCACTGGTTGAATATGATTGGAAAGATGAAATTAAGTTATCACCCCCAATTTTTTTTTAAAGAATGGGACAGTGAGAGAGAGAGAGAAAGACAGACAGAATCAATTTTATTTAGTTTTTCATGTGGTCCTCATTGCTCAAACACTTTGTTGAGTATGTGGTGCTGGGGTTCAAACCAGGGTCCTAGCGCATGCTAGGCAGACGCTGTAACCACTGAGCCACTGCTCCAGCCCTGATCACCCCCAATTTTGAAATAAGGAATAGGTCTTCTTTACAAAGTTAAAAAAGTAAAAATATGAGGCAATGGATGGATTATTATTATGCAAATTGATCGTGAAAAAAAGCTGATTTTAGCAAAGTAGCTTTAGGTGAAGCAGTAGCCTCTCTGTTCACCCTCAACCACAGACCAAGGGCCGCAGCTCCCCTCTACTGAGGTTCTTGGCACTAACAGAATGACAGACCCAGGAAGCAGCACTAGGTGACCGCTATGCACTGCCAGGGAGTGGCCGAGCTGCTTGTTGCAAGGCAGAGGGCTGGAAGAGCGTGTCCCAGGGCCAGCAGCCTCCCACAAGGTTGCAGAGAGCAAGCTAAGGTAGCCAGGCTGGGGCTGGGCACATGGGTTCTGTTCCCAATGTGGTCCCTGGCCATAGTCCAGAGCTCCTCGTCCACTGGCACTGAGGGCAGAGACCCAGCACAGCAGGCTGGGAGAGAATCCCTGTGCTCCTAGGAAGCCTTGCCCTGGGGGTCGTCCAAACCTTGAGCTACAAAGACCCTTAGTAATTGTCTAGTTCAGCCCCCTCATTTCCCAGAGCAAGTTGCTGGGGCCCAGAGGGCGGAAGGAATTTGTGCACCATCACTGGGAATGTCAGTGACGCAGGCTCCCCTGGCTGTGTTCAGTGTACCACACTGAGCCCTGACGAGGGACCTTGGTTTCCACAGGGTTCACCATGAAATCAAAATAACTATGTCACCCGGGATTTTCCAGTCGCTGGAAAAGTCTAACTTTGTTAAATCCATGAAGCATAAACATTTGCTAATCAAAGTACTTTCCCAAGTGATCCTCAGTTAAACCAATAACGTGAGGGTGTTAGAGAGGAGAGGGAAATAACGTGTGTGCGTGCTATTGACCACCTACATACACAGCAGTATATCACGAGAGCACTAAACTGTGGGAGTTCTCACTGACTGGGAGTTGAATGGCAGGGGAGTAGAAAGAGCCTTTAGGAGAACTTGATAGGCAACAGGAAAGGCTAGGACACCTGCTCCCTCCACTCTGTCCCCGCAGGGCCCAGTGACTTGGAGCAAGCCCCAGCCTCTCTGTTCCTCAGTATCTTCATCCCTGAAATAGAGATGGCCCACCCTACCCAATTGCACTCCAGACTGTTGGAAGGATAACGTGAGGTGGCCCTTCAACAACTGTGAAGTTGGGGACAATTTACAGTGCTTTCCAGATGCACTCTCTCCAGGCTGGGGCCAAGTGCAGAAAGTAGAGTACTGTGCAAAGCGGGTCAGAGGAGGCAAGCGTGGGTGTCAGGACTGGAGACAGGACTTGCAGCAGCAGCTGCAGTTGCTGGAACAGTTGAGTCTGCCAAAGATGGAATCTTCTAAGTCATGAGGAACAAGGTGGTCCCCGGGGACTCTGGGTCTTCCTGGACATGTGGCCTTGGCAATTCATGTGAGTTGCCTAATAAATAATAATAATGATTATGATAATAGTGATGATGGTGATGATGAAAGCGGGCCAGTATGGAGTGCATATTTTACTTGAGATACTATTCTATGTGCTAGCCTGTTTGCGTTCGGACACCTGGCTCCAGAATCTATAAGCTTAACCTCTATGCAGGGTGTATTAATGTCCTGTTGTAGCTGCTACAAATTACCACACCTTGGTGGCTTAAGACAACTCAGGTTTACACCTTACAGCTCTGGAGCTCAGAAGTCCTAGAGTGAAGGTGCCGGCAGGGTTGTTCTTTCTGAGGGCTCGAGGGGAGAAGCTGTTCCTTCTCCCTTGCGTTTTCCAGCTTCCAGAGACCACCTGCACTCCTTGGCTCTTCACCCCCTTCCCCTCACCACTCCAAGCTGCGTGGAGTGTACTTCCACGGCCATACTTCCTTCTCTCTTTCCCTGAGTCCCTTGACTCACTCTTTCAAGGATGCTTGTGATACCCAGTTACTGCAACTTCCCCTTCTTGAGATCTTTAAGCACATCTGCTGAGCCCCTCTTGCTGTGGAAGGTGCCACGTGCACAAGTTCAGGGACTGGGATGTGGACATCTCGGGTGGGGGGAGGTCATCATTCCATCTTCCACATGGGGCCTCTTGAGCAAACAAGATTCAAAAAGAAATGTTTGTGTTATGGTTTGGTTAAGAGTGGTCCCCTAAAAGGTCCTGTATTGAGGCAGGAAGTGAAATGCATGGATTATGACAGTCCATAATCAGTCCATCCCAGGTTGAATGGACTGAGTCGTAACTGTAGGCAAGTGGTGCATGGCTGGAGGAGGTGGGTCACTGGGGGTGTGCCTAGAAGGGCTCATCTTCCCTGCAGCCCCTGCACAGCACCCCCACCTCTGTGCTTTCTGGCTGCCATGAGCTAGGTAGTTCTCCTCCACCATGTCCCTCCATCATGATGTTTCTGTCCCATCGTGAGCCCAGAGCAATGGAGGAGATTGACCAAGGACTGAACCTCTCAAACTGTGGGCCAAAATAAACTTTTCCTCTTCTATGTTGTTCTTGTCAAATATTTTGGTCACAGCAACAAAAAGCAAACTAACACTATTTATAAAGCACTTTACCCAGGATGCAACACAGTAGGTGTTGACACTGAAGATACTGAATATTGAAGTAGCTGACTAGAATGGCTGGCAAGAAACCAGTCTCCATGGACATGCCAGGAGCTTTGCTACGTGCTGGGTCACACAACCCACTCATTTAGTCTATGTGGTCCCAGAAGCAGACCCTGTGAAAAAGATTTCAGGGCAAGTATTTTATTTGGCAGGTGATTCCAGGAAATAGAAAGACAAATGAGGAAAGAAAGCCAGTGGAGGATATCATGAAATTAGACATCACCGTGAACAAGTGGAGCTTAATCCTGCTGGGGGCTTATGGGTAACAACGTAGAACCTGTACTTCCGCATTTCCTGCCTGCAGGGTGACAGAGCTGGGATATGTCATGCCAGCTCCCTTCAATGTTTGTTGCGGGTTGTTCCGGGGAGGGGGATGTTGGATTGAATTCACCTGCAGATTCTTTTGCATACTTGCAGATGAGCAGGCCCAGGTGGCCAAAGAAAGTCACATGCGAAGATGTCCACAGGTGCCAGCAGCTGGCAGCCAGGCTGCCTATCTCAAAGGACAGATTCAGAGGAGCTGGGGCCAGGGTGAGGGATTGGAAGCATCCACCTGACATGGAGCCTCTCACCATCATTCCCTGGGGACACTGGAGTCTCTGCAGTGTGGGAATGCCATGAAGCCAGGAGAGCACAGAAAGGTTGGGAACCAAGGCTTTGGCATCTGCCCAAAGTGCAGGTGCCCAGGGGCTGGAGAAGGGACGAGTCTCCATGCTGCTCTCCAGGGCTTGCAGTTCTTTAGGACAGAGGCTGGGCAGCCAGTAGTGACAGTGGCCATGCCCCTGAGTCCCTGGTGCTCTCTCACACTGCTGGGAGGCTTTTGTCCACTTCACATTTAGATTACCACGTGGTGTTCGAGTCAAGCTTTTGAGTAGTCTTTGTCATTCTATATTAGAGAATTATGTTCCCTTCCCTGCTGTGACTTGGAAAGCTTCCTGGCTGTCTTTGGTGGGGTTTGTGCCACATCTCCCAGTGAAATGAACACGTCCCTCTGCGACTTGCCATCCACGCGTCCTCACCTCTTTCCCTCCTCAGCACAGCACAGCGCAGCGCGGTCTGGTTTGTACCCTGCCTCTCCATGGAAACGGCTCTCCCTGAGGTCACCAATGGATTCTGAATTCCCAAACCTAATGACACGTCTTACTCAGGCTCAGTCGGCTTTTGATGCTGTCAAGTGCCCCCGGCATCCCGCCGCCCCTCCTCCTGGCACCCACCTCCCCCGGGTTTCCATGGTGCAGCCGCTCACAGTTTGCCTGCTGCCGGTTTTTGTCTCCTGCACCAAGTCCCCTTCCTTTGGCTGCCCCTTAATGCTGGTTCCCTGCAGTTTCGTCGCTGGCTCTCCTCTCTTCTGCCACTCCATACTCTCCTTGGGTGATTTCAGCCAAATCCATAGATTTGCTTACAATGCCTGGGTCTCTGCGGCCCCAGAGACACTCTCCCGTCCCTGAGATCCATGTGGTCCTCCCCTCTCAGGGTCAGTTCCACATAAATATCAGACTCCACAGGCCAGAATCCAACCTTATCTTCACAAAAAAAAAAAAAAAAAACCCAATCAGATTAGGGCCTCATCCCAAGGACACCCCTCTCCCTTTCCTGCCTCACCAAGTCACTCATGGTGTCTTGTCTCTATGACTTTCCCTTAACCAGGCCCAACAGACTCCTCTGCTGTGCAGCTATCATACCTGCAGTTCAGACCCCTATGGGGCCTCTGCCGACTTGGGGAGGAGTGTTCTTCTGTAGCTGGAATCAGAGGGGGAGAGCCAGGCATGGCATCCAGGCCTCCTGGTTCATGGTGGGATGCATACCAAAGCCAGACAGGCCTGATTCTAAACCTCACTCCTGTCCTGGCTGAGCTGTATGAGCATCCCCCCGCTGCTGCTCTAACAAGTTAGCACCAAGTGGCTATTTGTTATTGATTGTTTATTACCCTCCTGGAGGTCGGACGTGCAAAATGGATCTTATTTATTACAATAAAGCTGCCAGCAGGGCTGGTCCTTTCTGGAGACTCTGGTCAAGAATCTGCTTCCTCACCTTCCCAGCTTCCAGAGGCTGCTGCTGCCTTCGTGGGCTCGTGGCCCCTTCCTGGACTCATGTAGCTCCTACCCTCTGACCTTCCTGCCTTCCTCTTGCAAGGACCCTCTGGATTATATTGGGTCCACCGAATCATCCAAGGAAACATCCCATCTCAAAGCCTTTAACTCCATCTCACCTGCAAAGGTGACATTCACAGGTTTTGAGAATCAGAATGCAGATATTTGTGGGGCATCAATATCCATCTACCACATTAGCTAACGCTTAAGAAAGAACATCCCTGAGATTCTGGCCCCTCCTTGGTAGAATGGGGGTGATAATTCCTGTCCTGTGGTGATAAAGAGCAAAGGAGAGGCTATCCAAAGCACCGGAACATGGCAGACGCTCAACAAACATCTCCTGGCAGAAGCCAGGGGAGCCTGGCATGGTAGCCAATGGGAATGGGGAAGGCATCTGGGAGATGTTCTGAGTGGTCTCCACCACTTCCTAGGGCTACTGGAGGCAGCTTATTCCTCATGTCCCCAGTCCTTCCTCCTGGCATGCTTCAGTGCTGACTAGGACTAGAACAGAAACCCTCTGACTTCCAAGTCCTGGGCCTCTGCCCTAGACCTTGAACGGCTCCTTTCTATAGACGGGAGGAGCCACGCTGGCCCAAATGCACTGGACCATCTCAGCCCTGCACTTGAGATGCTTTGCCCACAGACTTGGGGTGGGGGAGAAGCAGAGGAAGAACATAAACGGTCTGTGAAATATACGTTTTCAACTCTTGTTTTCAAAGAAGAGTACCTTTATCCATTTGGTAAGAACAATTTTAATGAGCAAATATTTTGGTTTTTAAATTATAACAGAATATTAAAATTTTATGAACTCGAAATCTTCATGAAATGAATTATTTTCTAAAATATATATATATTATACATATAATATATATATAAATATATAACCAAGAAGAAGTAGGAAAACTAAATAGACTAATTAGCACAGAACAAATTTTTTAAAATGTGCCAGTATTCTACTGTTCCAATGTGTTACTGGTATTTTATCAAACAAGGTTTTATCTACTCACTTACATTTTAACCTGGAACTACACTAATTTTTTTTCTCATTTCTTTTAATTGACAAAAATCATATATTAATTTTGAAACAGTTTTTTTTTAGAGAGAGAGAGGGACTGTGAGAAAGAGAGAGAATCAACTTTATTTAGTTTTTCATGTGGCTTTCATTGTGCAGACACTTCATTGTGCACATGGTGCTCGGGTTCAAACCCGTGTCCTCGCACATGCCAGGCAAGCACTGTAACCACTGAGCAACCACTCCAGCCCCTTGAAACGCATTTTAAAGGGCTGTAGCTACAGTGTCATTGCTGCTGTTGCTTTATGATATGGTAATCCCTCCTGACCAGACAAGAAAGCAACCGTGAGAGAGGTCACATCTGAGATGTGGTGCAGAGAGCAGGATTGGAATCCCAGCTCTGTGTTTCACAGGCTGGCGTGGACAGCCTGCACAGCCATGGGCCGGTAAGTGAGGCTGACCCTGCCCAGTTCCAGGACCAGGCATGGGTGGGCTGAAGATAACCTCATTGCCCAGCCCAGGAAGTGGCTGGAATTGACCCATGGAATGGAAGCCATCCCTGGGGCTGAGGGAAGAGGCTATGCTCCTGGAGAAAGTTCTCCATCTCTCCAGAGATAGCTGGCAAGAAATAGACTCTTCTTTTCTTCTGCCATGATTATGTCTGGATGACAGGTCTGATTACCAGCCAACCAAGGAGAGCCAAAAGGTAGAAAGAGAGCAGGCCCTAATTGATATTCTTGAGCTGCTAAATCAACTACCTCAAAGCCTGCTGTACCATAGACTTCTGATTATATTAAAGAGTAAGTCTGCTTCATGGCTGCAGTCAGTTGAAAATCAAGTGAGAATAACATAGGACAGCATATTTCAACCAACTACATAGTGCTGGAAAATTCAAGCTATTATTATTTGAGGCTTTAGTAAATGTGCATTGGCCAAATTACTCTTTTAGATCATGGATTTATTCACCTCTTTTAAAATTCATTTAAATTTTTCTTTGACAAAATAGATTCAGCTTCCATCATCCAGGAGCCGTGGTAGCAAGGCACAGTTGCCCTCCCGCTGCCCCTGTCCAACATCAAATGCATCCCTACAAGGAAACGGAAGTGGCCCAGAGTTTGTGTCATGAAAAAAACGTAGCAGGAAGGAGACATGGGGCAGTCTTCCAAGTCCCTGCAGTAAAATACAAAACCAAAGCGTACCTAAGAAGCCTGAGAATCCAAGCCCCACTGGCCACACCGGGGTGCCTGGTGCCTGAGGCATCCTCTGCTGCCTCGAGACATCTATGCTGCAGTGCCTGGGTCGTTGGCTCCTTCAGCAACAGGAAAGTGACCTCATGGACCTCAGCCCTCACTATTTCCCATTTCGGTGAACAAGCACAGCCGAGAAAACCCACAGCCTCTCTGTTCCCAGTAGTCAGAATCCCTCAAGGTGATCAGACGGAAACGGCCCTGGGCTCTGAGGGGCAGAGCGATACCAGAGGGATGAAGCCTGCTTGGGGATGGCTCTGGCTGGGTGGCTTTGGGCTGGTCCCTGAAGGACAGAGTGAGTGGGCTGCAGGGAGATGGCAGGAAGGAAGGCTTGGCAGGAAAGGGGCCAGTACAAGGGTGAATGACAGCCCCAGCCAACAGACCGCTGACAGGCAGCCACAATCAACCCTTGATCCTTCTTTTCCTCCAGTTCACAATAAAAGTGAGAAAAATAAGGACACAGAGTGAGTTTTGAGTAAAGCTCATTCATTCAACTTGAAGTTTTGGCTTTGATTGTTTTAAGTATTAAAATGACTTTCCTTGGGGCTGGAGCAGTGGCTCAGTGGTATGGTACTTGCCTGGCATGCATGAGAACCCAGGTTCAAACCCCAGCACCACATACACAACTAAGTGTTGGAGCAACAAAAGCCACATGAAAAACTAAATAAAATTAATTCTCTCTCTCTCTCTCTCTCTCTCTCTCTCTTTAAAAATAAATAACTAAATGACAGTTGTTATCAGTGGTGCTGTTCATAACACCCCTCCTCTCTCACCTTCCAGGCACCTGGGAGGGTTTATCTTCCCTGTCTCCATTGAAGTTACATCTGCCCAGGGGACTTGTCTTCATCAAGGAGAGAGAGAATGTGTCGCTTCAGGGCAGGAATTCTGAGAGTTGGCCAACATTTGGCCTCAGTTGCCTTTTCCTCCTCAGAGGTCATGGAAATGTGTTACCTCCGAACTTTGGTCAGCCTTGATTCCCCAGTGGCCATGACCTTGCCAACCTCGCTGGGCATAGAGTGAGTGAAAAATAAACTTTGACTGGATAAAGCTAAGAGATTTAGAGAGCTATTTGTTTCTGCTGCTCAGGAACTAATAGACTAGGTCTGTGTGTGTACACGCGTGTGCCTTAATTTTGCAAAATGAAATGTTGACGGTATTATGTTTGCATTATTTTTTTTCACCTTGTGACATTTACTTGGATCCTCTGACAGCATGATAACTGAAGTAAGGGGTGATGTCCGGCTTAACAAGGGGAGCAGTTCCCAGGACAGTGGCCACAACCTGGGGCTCCTAGGTTCCATTTCAACCAGTCACACCTGTCTTTTCTTCATAATGCATAAATGAACTTGTATGCCAGGTTTCTGTACAGAAAAGGGTCTTAGGGCTGAAAAAGAAAAAAGTTCTGTGGCAGAGACTAGACCAGGCCCTGAGGATACAGTGACAAGCGAAACAGACCCAACTTGTGGTCCCATTTGTGCACCCAATGCCTGTGCTTATCAGTTTTGAGGGGTTCGAGAGGACAGACAAGACAAGTGAACAAAGTACCTAAAGAACTGAGCAGTAGAGAAGCCCTGAGATATGGGAGCTTCAGAGGAGAAGAACAGGAGGGGCTTATTAAGAGGGGTGGCTCAGAAGTCCTCTTCTTGCAAGGTCACGGTTAGGTTGCAATGTGAAGGATGTCAGGGTGCATCAGGCAGAAAGGCGTGTGAGCTGCCAAGAGGTGAGAGGCCTGTGCACAGACCCCAGCACAGGGTTGAGGAGCAGAGAGATAGGAGATGAGCAGTATGGGCCAGCAGGAGCCTGGTCACCGAGGGCCTTGCGGGTGAGTGGAGGGGAGCAAAAGCTGAAGCTGCCTATTCCACATTCCCACTTAATAAGCCCTTGAACTTGGTGCATTCCAAGTAGAAACCCTGACATCCACTCCCTCACCCTCCCAGTCTGCTTCTCCCTACCTTCCCTGTCTCATAAATGGCAACTTCTCTTCAAGTTACTCAGGCCTCGAACCTTGCGAGTCTCTGCATCCCTGGGCTTAAGCCATGGCTCTGTTTTCAAAATATGTCCTGCGTGGGACCACCCCTCAACTTCCGGCTATGAGCCTCATCTGATACACCAGCCGTCTCCCACCTGGACTACGGCAGGAGCCTCCTCACTGTCACTCTGCTGTGTCCCTTTTACTACACAGTAGTCAAAGAAATCCTTCACAGATGAAAACCATTTTCACCCAGGCCTACAATGGCTTCACAACCCATTCAGAATAAAACTCATTCAGAATGACACGACCGTCACCTGCCCCACAGTGTGCCCCCAAGCCTCCCTCTGACCTCATCTGTTTCTCTTGCACCCAAGCCGCCTCTCCTCGGTATTTGCTGCTTGTGCCTTGCTCCCTGCATTTGACCTTTCCTCCATGGTCACATTATTGCACTGCACATCCACGGACACCCCTTTCAGCCTGCCTGTCTTCACACCTGAATCCTCACCTGACATACACACGCCTATTCTTCTAGGCCATAAGTTGGCAAACTTTTTCTACAAAGGGCCAGATGGTAAATATTTTAGACTTTGCAGGCCATACGGTCTCCGTCACAAATACTCAACTCTGCCGTCATAGTGCGCAAACAGCAATAAACAGTGTGTAAATAAATGAATATGGCTGTGCTCCAATAAAACTTTATTTACAAAAACAGCCGACTGGATTTGACCTATGGGCCGCAGTCTCTGCTGACCCCTGTTACCTGCTTTCTAAATGCAAGGTCCAGGAGAGAAAGAGGTTTGTCTGTTTTGTTCAGTACTCCAGAAGCATTTACCAGAGTGTTTGGCACATGATAGGAAATCCATAAGTGTTTATTGAGTTGATTGATTGATTGATTGATTGATTGATGAGCTCTTGAGAGACTTTGATTTTAGAGACCTGGCTGAGGAGTTTGCACTTTCTTCTTAAGAAAAGATTGAATAGAGGGATAAGGGTGGGAAATTGGGGGAGGGGGCTCTATGGAGGAAATCTAATTTTCAGAATATATATGTATATCATATTGTTTCATTGGAAGTATTTTTGATTGTTTAACAAATAAAAATCATAATAAAAAAGACACCCCCCCGAAAAAAGAATAGGTCACAATTCTGTATATATATCTATTGCTTACCTGGATGATACCAACTGCCCTTGAAATCATAACCATATTTTTTAAGTTGGAAACCTTTTAGAATTCTTTATTAGAAAGATTGGAACTTTATTGACATAGTCTCTGTATTTTAAAAGTATTTTTTTCTCTCTACCTATGTAAAGAATGGGCTTAATTTAGGATGCTCAATTAAAGAGGAGATTAAAAGGAAAAAAAAGAAAATATTTCCTCTTTAAAAAAAAAAGATTGAATAGTCTTTGCCAGTTTTAACAATGTTCAAGACTGTTGATTGACAGCTCTTATCTGCAGTCTGTAGTTCTCAGAATGGAGACATTTTGAGACAAATGACAGCCGCTAGCTCAGCTCTCTGTTTACTCCTCTCCTAAGAGCGCTGTGTGATGCACGTCACACATCGAGTTGGATGTGTTGTGATGCATCAGACTCTTGCCAACAAAAACACATCGAAATAAAATAATCAGATCTGCAGAGACCCAAGAATGGCACTCCAGACAACCCCCACACCATGGAAATACAAGGGCGTGACACAGCTGTGCAGGGGACAAGATTGAGGACTCACCATGAAGTGGGTGTGGTAGAGCACAGAGGTCAAGATGTGGTTAAATGATGGCCAGAGAGTTAAAAGAGGCAGGGAGGTCAACTTGGGTCTTACTGGAGGGCGAAGGAGGAGCCAGATGAAAGGATGACTCTGTTTACATTCCTTTCCCATTGCCATAATAAAACATCTGATGCTTGGAAATTTGTGAAGTAAAGAGGTCTGCTTGACTCACAGTTTTGGTGGCTAGAGGCTCCACACAGCACAGCACCACTGTCCTGCCAAAAGCCCCCTGGCTGTGGCACAACATGGCAGAAAAATGGAAAGGGTACCAGCCACATGCAGAAGGGGCCAAGTATATGGGGTGGCCTCACTCTCTTGAGAATTAACTCTGTGAGACCATCACCCACCCCTGCCAAGGGCAGTGCCCCTGACCTAATTATCACCAGACTCTACCTCTTCAAGGTGACCCCGCCTCAACACAGCCACACTGGGGATCACATTTCCAGCACATGAACCTCCAGAGGACAAACTCAAACCAGATCCCAACCATAGCACTGACATTTTTTCTTCAATGTCTCTTACACACATAGCCACACTGTCCTGAGGCAATGGCCACCAGGTCCAGCTCCACACTGAGGATCACCAAGTTAACAATGGACGTTTCTTAACCAAGTCAAAGTCACCCGGCTCCAACCTTCTCCACAGGTTCCCTGAAGTTCCCACCTGGAAGAGACTTTTCAACTCATGGAGCATTCACGCCTCTTCACTTGCTCCTCTCTAAATGTGATGATTACCTTCTATCTTAGCACCAGGCCGCCTGGATTTGCAGCACACCACTCCGACACACTAGTTCAAATGAATCTGAGCCTTTTGACCACAAAGGCTGGGCCTTAATTCATTTTATCTTCCACAGTGAGTAGTAAAAGGCCTTCCCGTAGTATGTGATGAATAAATATTTGTGAAATGAAAGAATGAATGAATCCACGGTTGGCCTCCATGTCTGTGGGTTCCACATTAAAGATGTGACCAATAGGGATCAAAAATGTTACATTATCACGGATGTGTATGGTGTACTTAGTCCTACAGTTGTTGAATCTATACTGAACATTTTCCCTTGCCTTTTTTCCAAAACAATACAATAACAACTCAGCATTACATAGCATTTCACTGTATGAGGTATTATAAGCAATCTAGACATTATTTAAAATATGAAAGAAGATGTATATAGTTATTACACAAATACCATACTATTTTATATAATGAGAATTTACAGGTTTTGCTATCTTGGGGGTGGGGGTCCTAGAATCAATCTCCCAGTGGACACCAAAGGGCAACTGCAGTCCTTAGGATAGAATTTAACTATGGTCTCATAAACAAAATACAATTTGTTTACAAGGATACTTTGATTTCTAAATGGAAAAATAAACTATGTGGGCAATGGCAGGATCCTAAGAATTTGAATAAACCTGCAGTCTATGTTTTTAGAACCTGACCTCGTGCCTTTATTGTCATATCTACAAAATGAGGAAGTTGGTTTAAATGGTATTGAAGGTCCCGTATAGTCCTAAAGTTCTATTATTGGTATCACTACATTCTTAAGTGTCTTGTTTTTTAGTGACCACTCCATGAGGAATTTCCTAGAAAAAGGAGTGGAAGAATTTTTTTAATTGAAAAAATACTTCCCAAGAACACTGAGTACCAGTCGTAGAGAAGATTGTATCAAACATCGAGGGCTGGAATTAGAAGTGGATCCTCTGCTTCTTCACTTGAGTTAGGACAAACACATCAAGAAGAGAAATTTTGTCAGGTCATACTGCGGCACGCCCATGCGGAAGAAGCAGAACTCTTGCAACATGAACCAAACCTGTTCAGAAACCCCCAGGGGAAAGGAGCAGTGAGAAACCCCAGCAAAACACATCCAAGTTCAGTGGGAGCCCTGGACCCTGGTAAATCTGTGGCTTGGCACACTGGGCTGCATCTTGATGAGTCCTTTTGGGATCTAGCTAAGAGGTGAAGATTCTGTGGCTTCTAAAGATGCCTAGGGGCTCTGGCAAAATGGAAGATCTAAACCAGATGTCCCAGGCTCCTAAGTCTCTCTCAGATCCCTCTCCAGCTGTTGGTACCATTTCCCTTGTGCAGCCATCATTTGTGTCACTGGATGTTAAATTCTCCAAAGACTCGGTTTATGTGTTTCAGGACACTCTAGCACCTACTAAGAGCTCAATAAGTAATTGTGGAATAAGTGAATGAATGTTGGCCAAGCCTTAAACTCTGGCTATGGGGAATGTTAATAGGAGAGAGAAGGAGGTATGGAGCTTCTAATCCCCAGGTCTTATGATGGTAACCCACAGAATATTCACTTTCGGGTTAAAGTAAGTTTTATTTGCTGATTATTACACAAAGGCGGAGCAAGCAGCACACTCTCTTCCTTCTTCTGTCTTGACTCCTCAGTCAGCCTGGGCTCAGAGTAGAGACCTGCAGGAATGAGCCGTTAGTGCTAATAGTGGTTCTGCCAGTGGATCTGTCCGCCTCTGAGATGACGCCGGTGATACGGGGTCGCTGGCTTCCGGGGATCACAAAAGCCACGTGGCAGCCACGCTGATTCCTGTTGGGGTTCTGCCTTTCCCACATAAACCCCACAGCATGTGATCTCCCCCAAAAGAGCCCTGTACTGGGTTCTGAGTGGGGAGAGGGAAGCTAGATTCCCCCTCAACAGATGTCACTGTAATTAGATAACTCATTATATCAAGGAACAAGGAAAGGAGATTGACATGGATACAAATGTGAACATATTGATAGCTTTGCTGCATGTGAGTTTGTGCAATCTTGGAAACTGATTTCCTGGACAAGGCTCAAGGGATGAGTCAGCGGTTGGAGCCTGGGGAGATTTTCCACAATGAAATTCTAGTCCCAGGAAAGTATCCTAAGAGCTTTCCACCCCCTGAGACCATTCCCAGGGTAGTGGTGGTTGGAAGCCAGTGTGGGCGAGCGCCTGGTGAGGGAGAGGTCCAGCTGGGAGCCAGGTCCTGGGGTGAAGAAGGCAGGGGAGGTGGTAACGTCCTGGGCGGGGCAGGATGCGTGGGCAGGGCGGGTGGTCCAGAGCACCCTGTCCACCATGGCAGCTCTAGCCTGCCACAAGAGTCCCAAGGGACTACCAGATGGCCATCCAAGCTAGGAGCCTCCCTGGAGAGGCCACCCCAGTCCCCTGGCTGGGAAGAAGTTGCCAAGTGTTCCCAAATGACCCTGCTCGTTCTGCAGGAGCACCCACATTCTGGGTGCCTCTTCCCTGTGGCAGAACACGAGGTTTGACTACACAATTCTTTGCAGCTCAAACGTTCTAAAAATGGTGCTGACCAAAAACTGAAGAAAACGAAACAGCAGTGAACTGACATGGAGCACATGGCAGCTCCTTTGTTGCTGAGCATTTCTCATCTGTCATCTTCCATCCACCTCCTGAGGACTCTGGAGCTGGCAGGGCCCCTCCCCTGTGGTCCACGAGATGAGCTGCACTCAGCACTCTTCTCCTGCAGGGAGACTTGGGGGAGTGGAGGATGGAACAGGGAGGGCCACTCCTGGAGGACTTACTAACGCCCACAAGTATCCCCCAAAATTCCACATGTAAAACTGGTCCCCAAAGTGGCAATATTGGGAGGCTTGCCTTAAGTGGAGGGGCCCAGTGGGAGGTCCTTAAGTCATCAGGAGCATGCCCTCAAAGGGAATTGTAGCTCCCAATCTGATCAGTTTCTCTGCCTCTCTCTCCCCAACTCCTTCCTGGTTTCAGATATAAATGCATATGTCCTCCTACCATTGCCACTACCGTACACATCAGGGGCAAAACCAATAGACTGCCCAATCTTGGATTTGAACTTCTGAACCATGAGGTAAATAAACCTTTTTTTAAAGTAACCTGCATAAGGTATTTTATTATAGTGATGGGAAGCTGACCAATACACCAGCTTCTTCCCTCTGTGTTCCCTCAACCAGGTATTTCATCAAGGCCTCTGATCTTTTTTTCTCTACCTACCTCCACCCCAGTATCCAACCCCCAGTGAATGACCTCTTATTTTTCACAGAGAAAACAGAATCAAGTGAGGGGAAATACTCTCAACTCACTGACGTGGAAAAGATGTCCCACCTTCTCCCTAAGGAGTTCTGTGGCTGGGATCCATCTCACCCTTGGAGGATCATGGACTATCCTGACTGCATGTCTTCAAACTCTCCTCTCCTCTGCTCTGCCTGGCCCAGCCCCACTAGCCTTTCCTCTAGGAATATTCCCCAGCCCTCTTCCCACTGGGTTTTCTATCATGGATCTCTTCCCTTTTCCTGGCCACGTCTCACGTACCTTCTCCTGAACCGGCTAAAAGACCTTCTGACTTCCTGAACTCGGCATTTCTAAAGCTAAAAAGCTTTTGTACTGCCAAGGAAACAATCAAAAGAGTCAAGAGGTTTCCTACAGAAATGGAGAGAATCATGGACTATGATTCCTCAGACAAGGGTCTCATATCCAGAATCTATAAAATCCTCAAAAATGTCAGCCACAAAATCACCAACAGCCCAATTGATAAATGGGCCAAAGAGCTAAATAGAAACTTCTCATCAGAGGACATTGATCAAGCCAATGAATACATGAGAAAGTGCTCTAAATCATTAGTAATCAGAGAAATGCAAATGAAAACCACATTAAGATATCACCTTACACCAGTCAGAATGGCAAAGATGAAGAAAATAAACAACAATAGATGCTGGAGGAGATGTGGAGAGATAGGCACACTAACACACTGTTGGTGGAGCTGCAAACTGGTACAGCCCCTCTGGAAAGCAGTATGGAGAATCCTTAAAAAATTAGGGATGACTCCACCATACGACCCTGCTATTCCACTCCTGGGAATCTTTCCAGGGGACTTAGAATCAGCACATTACAGTGACACAGCAATATCAATGTTCATAGC
>PVKS010038815.1:0-17669 GCA_004027875.1 Aplodontia rufa | reverse complement strand
TCTCACGAGCTGCATCCCCGGGCCACAGAACGGTCCCCACCAGTCCCCCTGAGCAGAGGTGGCCAGAGTTGCTGACAGAAACAGATCCGGAGAGCCGGGGCCCTGCCTGCTTCCCTGCTCTGGCTGGGGACTGGCTGGACCTCACTTGTCCCCCTCCAAGGGCCAGACCCCAGGCTTGGGGAAGAGACAGTCCCGGTCAGGGAGAGGGGGACAGAGACAGCAACAGGGACATGCTGTCCGGGGACCCCTCAGAGCTCAGCCTCTTCCCCGCACCCAGGGTGCCCTGACTGCCGAGGTGCGTCAGGCACAGCTGCAGCAGTCTCACCGCAGGGCCACCCTGGCACAGGGCTCTACTTCCCCAGCTCCGGCAATCTGCTGTTTGAGCTTAGACAAGTCACGCCACCTCTCTGGGCTCGGTCTCCCCAGACTTTCACAGAAGAGTGATTGGAATCAGATGGTCTCAGAGATGCTTTCCTGCTTGAATTCTGATCTACAATTCCAAGATTAAATAATAATGGTAATCCAATGTTGCGTTATTCCCTTATGACAGGAGAGCACCCAGAAGTGGCACCTCCTGGCTTGCTCACCGCAGCGGGGAGGTGCACAGGAGTCTTGCGGGTGGGGAACTATCCCACTCCGTTGTGCATCTGCTCTGCGGCTTTAGAAGGCTGTTGCCTGCCAAGTGGCCACAAGAGGGCAGTGCGAGCAGCAGTTGTGCCCGTGGGCGGGGCAGGGCTGCAACCTTCCCTTTGACCTTTGTCCTTTCCTGGGGTCTGCAGGGTATGTCTATGGGGACTCCAACATTTGTGATCACCAAGTGGTTAGATTCTGCTGACCAGCAGAACTGACCGTGAAGTTATTTTCTAGTTGGTGTTGGTTACAGGGCACAGGAATCTGGGCCGTGAGCCGCAGGGTCTGAAATCCTAAGGACACCCTGCGACCAAAGGCTCACAGCCCTCTTTGGGAAGCAGGCTCCACTGAGTTTCAGACCTCCTGGGAGGGCAGGCTCCTGGCCTCTGGGCGAGGTCTGTCACCAGGAGCTCAGGGCCGCCCTGATGTGACCTGTGGCCTATCTGAATGCTGCACTGGTACACTAACTCTGTTACCAGAGCGGAAATAGACAACACCGTCGTGATAAGGGGAAAACAAGAGTGTGACATGGTTCGGGTGTGGCCTGCACCCCCAGTGCTCACAGGCTGGCCCCACTGCAGCACCCTTCAGAGGTGGGGACTCGGGGAAGGGGCTGGGTCGTGAGGGCGCCGACCTCATGGTAGAGTGATAGGGACACTCATGTCTCCCTCTCCTCTGTCTCTCCCTGCTTCCTGGCCACCAGGACCTGAGCAGCTTTCCTGCGCCACACCCTTCCACTCTGACATTCTGTCTCCTCAGGGCCAAGCACTGGACCCACTGGCCACGGGCTGAGACCTCTGAAGCCGTGAAGCCAAATAAACCTTTCCTCCTTCAGGATGTCTTCCCCTGGTGTTTTGTTACAGCAACGAGAGACCGACTATCGCATCCTAAGCATCCCGGTCCAGCCTTGGTGCCTCTGCCTTGGCCCAGTCTAAGGGCTCATTTGTGTCCTGAGCCCCACCCCGCTGTCCCCCTGTTCAGCTGTAAGCCTCTGGCTGGGAACTCACTCCTGTTCCTGTGACAGGTGTCATCTCCTCCTTCAAGGCTGACGCCTGCTTCCGTGGCTCCCCTAGCCCTCAGCCTGGTCCTGGGTCCTCAGGCGCAGCTCATGGTAAGCCGTCCTGCAGGGACCCAGGGCCCATGGCACCCGACTACTGCGAATGGGGGTGATGTGCTGAGCCGGGTGTCTGCCGGGCCCTGGCTGGGGTGTGCAGCTGCGAGGACTCCTGGTTTCCCGTGCACTCACCTGGTGTCTTTATCTGTGATTGTCAGCGGCCCTTCTTACTCCTGCTTTAGCCTGCTGCGCCTCGCTCTTCCTCTCCTAGGGTGATCTGACACCGCAGAGGAAGGTTGGCGCTGAGTGTCCTTCAACCGTCCCATGACCAGGCGCCAGCCAGAGCTGCCGGAGGCTGATGGCGCAGCCTGGAGCTGGGGATGACGGCCTCGGGCTGCTGGGGTGGAGCACAGGTCTGTGGCGCTCAGGTTTCAAGTCCAGTTTGCTGCACACGCGTGTGAGGGGCTTGATGTGAATTATAGATGCCTAGAGCATGCGTTATAAGGCTTCTTGGCCTCCTCCTCATCTGTGAGAAACAAGACTCGCTACAGATAAACTCAGAAGACAGAAGTCACACTCCCTAAGCACAGAAAATCCCCCTCCGCAAGCTCCTCCCCAGCGAACCCTGTTTATCCACATGACCTTCCAGCAAGTGCCAGGTACCAGCTCAGGAACCGAGACGCCGAAGACAGGCCTCGCAGGGCTGGAGAGCCCACACGCCGTAAAGACCTCATCGCTTCCCATCTGGCAGGGAAGGAATAACGGGGACAAAATTCGCCCTTCCTCCCGAAACTGAAATAAACAGAAACCAGGTCCATCTTATGAAAGGACAGTTTTCAGAACCCTGGAAACAGGCACTAAACACAGTGATCTCTGTGGGTCAGTGAAGAAATCAGGGAGCCCCTGCTAACCCGGTTGCTGTCATAAGTTTTCAGGACCTGGCCCTGGGAGCAGGAGCCAGGACGAGACAGCTGACCCCTTGGGTGGAGAAGATGGAGTTGAGAGTCTGGGGAGATCAACGCAAGCACGTTTTGCAGAACAAAATCTCAGAGGATGGAGAACGTGGAGATGTGAAGGGGCTGGCCCTGGCGGGTGCCTGAGGAAACTAGCTGAGGCACCTTAGAAGAGGAGGAAACAGCGCCTGGCACTCACGTAGCCCTGGGGCAGCTCCTGTCACCAGCAGCCAAACTGGAAGCCTGCAAGGGAATTGGGGAGAGCACTCAGTGCTGGCCTCAGCAGTGGAGAAAAACACTCCTAGATTAAATGAGTCTCTGGTCCCACTAACAAATCGTAAAAGCAAGACTCAGGAGGATCAAGGAACTCAACTGCATCCCGGAGCAAATCTCAAGAATATTTGCAGGAATATAAAAACACCCAGCACCCAACAAGAAGAAATCCATAATATCTGGCAACCAATCAAAGACTACCGAGCAAAGAAACAGAAAAATAGGAACTTTAATGAGGAGAAAAACCAATCAATGAAACCAGAGCCAGAGCTGATGCAGATGTTAGAATCAGCAGACAAAGAAATTAAAAGTTACCATAACCGTACTCCACATGTTCAAAAAGTTAAGTAAAGATGTGGAAAATATTAAAAGGACAAATTGAACTTCTAGAGATGAAAACGAAAATGCCTGAAATTAAAAACACCCGGGATGGATTAATAGCAGATTATATGTTGCAGAAGAAAATGCTGGTGACCGTGGATGCTTAGTAACAGAAGCTATGTAAAATGAAACAGAGAGAAAGGAATTTTAAAAGAAGCAACATGGGCAGCAGTGAGGCCTGAGGTGACAGTGAGTGGCCTCACAGGTGCACAGAGGGAGGGGGATGGATGGGAGAGATGGACATATCTGAGGACACAACGGTCACTTTGCAGTTTTGATGGAAACTATGAACTCACACACCCAAGAAGCTCAGTCGGCTTTCATCAGGAGCAAACCACATGAAGAAAGCCTTTCCAAGCACATGATAATCAGACTGCTCCAACCCAGGGATGGCGGAAAAGAATCCAGAGAAAATGACGTTCTGCATACAGAGGAAGAACGACCCAAGGGCACAGATTTCTCCTCAGAGAAAACACAGGCAAGAAGATGGCGGGACAAACTCCAGTTACAAGACCAAAAAGCTGTCCACCTAAAATTGTATACCTGACTATTACATCATCCCAAAATGAGGCAGAAAGGAAATTTTTATGTTCCAGAAAAAAAAAAAAGCCGAAAGCATTCAGACCTGCAGCCTCACACTACAGGAGTGGTCCAGAAGGTCTACCAGAGGAATCGTGACACCAAACGGGGAAGGCTCCTCACAAAGGATTGGAGGGCACCAGAAAGGGGACCCACAGGAGGAAATACACCAATATTTTCTTATTATACACATCCCTCTTTATAATAAAATTGATTGCTTAAACAAAACAACAGCATCGTATGAGATCGTTTGCTATAACTAATTATAGCTAATAAGCCATATGAGGAAATAAAATGGATTCATAAAAGCTATTAAATTAATCTGAAAGGAAGGTCAGAGGGGAATGAAGAACCGAAGGCAGAGTAGAGAACAAAGAGCAGGGAGACAGACTAATGAGCTGCATCGCGATCACACTGAACGCAGATCGTCCAGACTCTTCAGCTGCAAGGCGGGCATCGTCGGACTGGATCAGGGATCACACTGAACGCAGATCCTCCAGCCTCTTCAGCTGCAAGGCAGGCATCGTCGGACTGGATCAGGGATCACACTGAACGCAGATCCTCCAGCCTCTTCAGCTGCAAGGCGGGCATCATCAGATCAGATAGAATTAACTGTGCTCCTATTTTTTTTTTGAAGAATCAATTTTATTTAGTTTTTCATGAAGCTTTTGTTACTCCGTTATGTACATGGGGTGGGGTTCAAACTCGCATCCTCATGCATGCCAGGCAAGCACCTTAACCCCTGAGCCATCGCTCCAGCCCCAACTGTGCTGCTTTTAAGAAACCCAGCTTGTATATAAAGACACAGACAGAGTGAAAATAAACGGAGAGAAATTGATATGCTCGCCAGACTTCAAAACATCTTCCCCAGGGGTGAAGAGGGCTGTCTCCCAGGGAGGCATGGTCCTTGGGGCAGGACAGTCCTGAAGGCTGCTGCTGTAGTGTAGCACTTCAGGGCACCTGAAGACACGAACAGAGACCTTCAGGAGAAATAAACAAGCTGCAGCTCCTGGAGATTCCAATGCCCTCCTGCACTGTCAGAGCACGAGGACCAGGGCTCACCAGGGATGTGGAAGCCCCGACGTCCATCAGACTGACGATTGCTAGAGAATTCTCCAGACAACAGCCCGATGCACACTTGGAACCTTTACCACTGTGAGCTCTAGAGCAAGCCTCGGTAAACAGGGACGATGCAAAGAGAATGCAGCAATCACGAACAGTATCCCAGTAAACTCAGCATCTGAGGTGAGATGTCGTGGACCCTTTAGAGACGCCGAGGGCCACAGCTCGCTGGAGAGCTCCCTGTCCAGGGAATTGCTCTGCAGAGGCTTCTGGAGGCTGCAGCTTCACGTTTGCTCTTTCTGGAAAGAGAACCCTAGAAGATAGGTGCTCCCAGGGGATCAGCAGGACATAGAGAACCAAGCCACAGCCCAACCCAGACCTGAGATCAAGGCTCCTGGGCTCCTGTGTTTTTGGAACAGACTGATGCCTGCACTTCACATGGAGATGGTTGGGGTCTGGAAACTACTGGGGCTTCCCAGTCGTGGAGTCTTAGGAAAGATTGGCCAGCAGAGCAGAAGGGAGAGGCTGGCTTGGAATGGCCTGGGAACTGTCTTCTGAACGACCTCTGCGTATTGTGTCTTCTGCAGTTGCAGCATAACCAGGGGCTGCCGTCTCTGTGAAACCATGAGAGTTGGTGGCAGGCCCACGCCACTCCTGCCTGTGGCCGTGAGGAGGTGGGTCCTTTTCAGCCCCCGCCAGTTCTTCATCAGGTCCCCTCTTCTCCAACCTTGAGCTCCAACCTTGGCTTTGTCTTCTCCAACTGCAGTGTTTTTCTGCAAGTTCCGTCCAGACCCGGTGCCAGCTCCTCCTGGCCTGGCTGGGCTGACTGCCCACACCTGTGGCTGGCAAGCTGGCCTCTGGGCACCAGGCACATCTTCTGCACTCTCTCACAGGACTTGCCCTGCGCCCCCTGCAGCCCCCTGAGGAGTATTCAAAGACCCGGGTGCCTTGGGGTACACCAGTTCATCCTCACAGCTCTGAGCTGGCAGTAGATTCTCTGTTTTGAGGTCTGTGGCAGGGAGCTGGCTCAAGCCACACAACCCTGTGTTGGTGTCCAAGCTCAGGGCCATCTGCCCTTCTCTAAAGCCCAGACTCACACCCCTGTCTCCGTGTCCCTGCTGTTACTGGGTGCTGGCCATGGAATTCCATGGGGGTGGCAGGACTGGCACCCAGCCCCCACTCTGGGGGAAGGGCTGTACCATGTCACCTCCCAGCCTGGCTGACCTCTGTCCTTTGGTGGCCCTGGAACAGGTGCTGAAGCAGCCTTTAGAGGGAGTCTGTCCATGGACTCCACGTGAAGTTAGAACCCAGTGCTTCCCGGGCTCCTGTGCTAGAGCTGTGACCGCACGGATCCCCAGAGCCCTGGGAGGCCATGAGGGCTACCCTGGAGCCCCAGAGCCCTGGGAGGCCATGGGGGCTACCCTGGAAAGCCTCCGCCTGTCATACTGCTCGAACCTCCATGCTGGAGGGTCACTGGCCTGTGCAGAGCCTCGCTGCTCTCTGCGGCAAAGTATGTGAGTGCGGATGTGTTGGAGGGGACAGGCAGGCATCTCGGGCCCTGCAAAGGCTCGTGAAGGTGTCTCAGTTTCATGAAAGTGAGAGGTCCCAGGCTGGCAGTGAGGAGGAGAGCTGCCCTCACGGGACCCACACTGCCCCTCCTGTGGGCTCATGGCAACCCTGAGACGCCTCTTCTCTTGGCCCAGTGTACCCAAAGCAGGAACTCTCCAGATCCCCAACCCACTCAGCAAAGCATCTGATCCATTAGCAAACAGAGCCACCTGCATGGTCAGCAGGCTGCGGTGAGGCCATCCTCGTCTCTCTCTGAGGTCATCCTGACAACCAAGCAGGATCCCCAGTCCCAGAAGGTGGCCACGTTGGCCCAGGGAATGGCGTCTCGGGTTGGTTTCTCCTGGGAGGACACTGAGCTTCCTCAGCCAGGTGGTGCTTCCAGCAGGCCTGGGGAGGCCCAGGAGCAGAGCTTCCCTGCCTTCATCTGCTGTGTTCCTGAAAGGAAGTGACCTATTGACACATGGCTGCAGAAAGAGAAAGCATCCAGGCATGCCAGCAGCCAAGGAAGGAGCACAACCAACCATGTCCCACACTCCAGAATGTTCCACACCACCCCAGGGGAAGGTGGAGGCTGCAACTGGTCCTGGCTGCCCATTGGCCAAGACTGGCCAGGCTGCAGGCGGTGGGCAAGGGGCAGGCCTGGCGGGTGCAGGCTGGGCCCAGGAGGGAGACCAGGCGCCTGGCCACAGGGATGGGGCCCCAGGACCCCAGCGGAGCTGAGGCTGGAAGGTGGGCCTGTTGTTTGGGGCCCACGGCAGGCAAGCAGCTGGGGTGCTTTCAGGTGCTTCTCTGACGAACACTCTTGCCCTGGTTGGAATTTTCCTCTGGACTCTGTGCTTCTTGAGGCGTCGGCAAGGAAGCTGGGAAGGATTTCTGCTCCCAGGAGGGGAGCAGGCCTGGGTGTGGCTCTCTGGTGCCAGCAGTGGCAGTGTCCTGTGGATTCGTAGCAGGGCTCCAGCACCCTTGCCCTTCGCTGGGTGCCACCAGAACTGCCTGCACTCCCACGTCCTTCCTGGCACTCTGCAGCCTCCCTTCTCGGAGGACCCCACCCCTCTGTTCTTGACAGGCCTCAAAACTCATCTCTGCTGCCAGCTTAGTAACTGCCTCCTATCTCTGACCTACAGGCCAGGGCCATCTCCTTTCTCTGCCCCATCCAGCACTCTGCCCTATCCAGCACTCTGCCCTGCATGTCCTGAGCAGGAACGGGGAGCCACAGATCCCACAGATGGATCCCTGAAGCTGTCTGCATGCGTCCAGAGCCTGAGATTTGGTGCATTGATGTAAACCTGCTTCCCACTGGAATTATCCAAGACTGCCTCCTCTGGGAAGTCTTCCAGGATGTCCCTGGCCGTCCTCTGTTCTCTCACATCACCGTCCCTGCTCTTCTGTTGGACATCAGCTGTGCAAACTCTCAGCTTTTCCAGGTGCCCCTGGACGTGCAGCACCTTGGCCTCCAGACCCTGTCCTCCTGGTGGAGAGGGCCCACCTCTCCTGTGCAGTGGCTGATCTGGCAGCCGGTGTTAAACCATCCTAAGGATGCAGAGCAGCAAGGAGGTACCCAGCACAGCCCTCACTATGTGCCAGCGCATGTCCAGGGGCCGGGCCAGGACCTACAGTAGGCAGGGCACCAGCTGACTGATGCAGCCTGGAGTTGGGGCTGAATGGCAGCCGTGGTCCTTCAGGTATGACGTCTTCCAGCCCCAGGGCTCTGCACACGCTTCTTGGGTGGCTGTGATTTCTTGTGGAGACCACTGGGGTCTTAGGAAGTCTTCAAGTCTTCATAATTTTGAGGAGGCTGGGGTGAGGGTCTCCCATGTGGCACTGGTTAGCAGTTTCTGTGGCTGAAATCAGGATTTGGCAGCACAGCTGTGGTGGGTGGGGTCAGAGGTCAGAGGTGAAAGTGCCTTGCTGGTAGTGAACCTTAATGAAGTGAAAGGACTGTGCCACAGGAGAAGCCAGTGGGCTTGGTGGGTGGGGCCACACGGTGAATGACAGCACTGTGTGTGTCCCTTGGAGAAAGGTGGCGTGGCGGGTGCTCCTCATGCTGTCTGCCTCTTCTGAGAAGAGGAAGCGGCTTGTAGAGGCCAAAGGTCATGAAGCAAAAGGGCCTCCTTTTGGAAAGTGTGGAAGCCTCCACTGCTCCAGGGATGAGGCTGGGAGGAGCTGCTGCTCTCAGCTGAGGGAGACAGGTGTGGCTGCCAGGGGGACAGCAGTGTCCCAAGGCCCTTTGTGTCTGCCCTTACCCAGACCTGCAGCCATTGTCCCCAGCCTGCTCCGCTGGGGAAGCCAGCTGCTCCCTCAGGGCAGGGGAGAGGCAGAGGGCAGTTTTAGGATGAGGGAGGGTGAAGAAGTTTCCACAGCAGGACTGGAAGCCTCCGGCGGGGGCCGAGCCACACAAGCCTGTTCGGAAGCCCTGCCCCCATCTCAGATTGGGACCTGATTTGGAAACAGGGTCTTTGCAGATGTCATTAGCTACGAGGTCAGCCTGGAGCGGGGTCACCTTCATCCAGGACGGCTCTTGTCCTTCAGAGAGGACGCCATGTGGCCCCAGCCGTGTGAGGACAGGCAGCAATGGCAGTGGCACGTCCAGGGCACAGCGGCACCAGAGCTTGAGAGCCGGCCGCAGCCTCAGAGGGACCAGCACCGCCATGCTGGCCTCGTGGACCCCCAGCCTGCAGAGTCTGGAGGCGTCACCTTCCCGCAGAGAGGCCCTGTGGTGGCCAGCCCTGATCCAGGGCCAGAAGCTCTGTCCTAAGCCACTGCCCTCAGGGGGTGTCCTGAGCTCGGGGCGCCCAGCCCTGTGCACTAGTGCTGGAGAAGTGGCTGTGCTGGCTGGGCCAACAGAGGACACAGCAGGGCTCAGCCGGGCTAGGAGGGCGGAGGCTCTGATGGTTCCGGCCCCACCTGCCACCCCTGCCCTGCGGCCTGGAGTCTGACCCAGGTGTCGCACATCACCTGAAGGTCCCCTTGTGAGCTTGACAGTGCAGATGCCCCAGCTGCGATGGTGCCGCCATGACACACACGCACCCAAGCCCACGGATCCTCCTGCTGTTCCCGGCTGGGCCACCCCGAGGGGGGCTCCAGGGATCCAGGAGAGCTTCCTCCTCAAGGCTCAGCCACACCAACCCGCATTCCCAAGGAAAGGACATCATCTTTCCAAAGTGGGGTGCTCAAGCCCCCAGCAGGTCCTGCCCCATCCGCCCTGCCCCACGATGTCCTGGGACTCTGCCTCTACCTGCGGTCCATTTAGACCCAATGGGTCGCTCCGTGCTGCCCTGAAAGCCTGCTCAGCACGGCGCTTGGCCTTCCTGCTCATCCTCCTCCCCAGTTAGGAATCCGGGGTGCCGCAAGGATCCACACGTGCGGGGAAGCGGGTGGGCAGGACGACCTTCACTCCTGCGGATGGGAGGGCTGCATGACCGAGCAGCCAGTGCCTGGGCAGGCAGGCCACCTGCTTCCATCCCTGACGCAGCGCTGCCCCTCGCCCTGGAAGGAGGAGCGGGGGACCATCTGCACGGTGGCTGATTTTAAACAGGGGCGGGCAGCAGGAAGGGCCGTGGCTAAACTGTGCAGCTGAATATTCTGAAAATTGGCCATGGACTTTCCCTTTCTCACACTGCCCATCCCGAATCCACTGGACGTGGTGTCCACCCCCACCAGCTTGGGCCTCTCCGAGGCAGCAGCATCCAGTGGTCCTTGACTCCGCACAGCCCTGGCGCCGAGCAGAGCGGAGGCTGGAGAGGGTCGTTCTGAGCAAGGACCCTGCTGATGTTGCCAGCAGGTGCTCAGCCATCCAGGGTGGGGGACGCCAAGGATGGGGAGGGACCCTGCAAGGAGAGGTGACCCATCAGAAGGTAGGAAGACACCACTTTCTTAGGAAACACCCCCACCATTTATTTTGTGATTTCAAAGTTTCCTCCACATTTAAAGGGGCAGCAGCATCCTCCCCACGCCCTGCCCTCTGACCAAACTCTCCCCTCGGTTTCCCCACCAGTGCATCACTGCCTTCTGGTTCTGGCTCCAGCTGCCACCCTGAGCATCACCTGGCAGCACCTCCCTCCACGGATTCAGAGGGAGCCCGAGTGGGCTGTGCTCGGAGCCCTCCTCCCTGAGCTCAGCCGTGCTCCCAGTCCTCTCGTCCATTTCCTCCGTTCAGCACAAGTGCGAAGCTGGCGCTGGCTGCCTGGGAAGGCCTGGTCACGGGACGGGCACCAGGGTGGAGGGCGCCATCTGACTCGCGCTCCCTCTGTGCGGGCGGCCCTTTCGCTGTCCTGGCGTCCCGTGGACTACAGCATGCTCCAAATCTTCTTTACCCCAAATTAATTTTAAATAAGTTTGTTGTGGTCCACTTGCCATGAAAATTTGATTTATTTGGATCACAATAAACACCCTAAATTTCTGAGCTGCTCCTTTCTCAACTCGAGGTGCCTGTTCTCAGGGCTCTCTTTGAATTATCACGTGTCTTCTGAGCTATGAGATTTTTTTGTTTTTTGGTAGCAAATAACAAAAAGTCAAATTCATAGAAATTAAAACAGGTCAGATTTCTGCTCCCAGCCATGATGAAGTAAGAGGGACTAGGCTTTTCCTGCTTGAGACGATTAGAATATCAGAAGAACTGGGAAGAAAAGGCACCCAAAGGTTCAATTCAGGCACCAAAGGCAGGGCCCACGTGGGTGGAGGCCCACAGTGGCCCCGTGCCTGGCTCGGAGGAAGCTGTAGGCTGGGGCAGTTCAGGGCCAGACCGGCACAGTGCTCTGTGAGGTGAGGAGAGGAGCTGAGGTCGGGAGTCAAGAACTTGAGTGTGCACAGGGAGAGAGCACTAAGGACACTGGCCCTGGGCTCCCCTCATGTCCTCAGCTGGGCTCAGAGCAGGGAACCTGCTGGAGAAACAAGAAAAGAATGATCCAGAAGGCTTAGAGGAAGCCTGTGGCTCACTCAGGAAGATGTACAATTTACTACTGCCAGCCAGCGGAGTGTGGGAGGGTCCTCCGGGGGCCTAGGGCACTCCCGTGCTGAGCCACTTCTCCCTCAGTGGGGGCCAGGTCCTGCCTGCAAGCTCGGGAGCAGACCAGGAGGCATGAACTCGTTCCACATCCTGTGTGGCACCGGAGTCCACGAGGAGGCTCCCAGGAGGAGTGGCACCCAGGTGGGACAGCTCACAGAAGCAGGACACACGCCCTAGATCAGAAAGAAACCAACTCATGGAAATCGACTTAGAAATAGCTCAGGACTTGCAGCAACTAGAGAAGGACCACGGCTGCCACCATCAGGCTCCGCCAGGTCGTTCATGACTGTGGAGGGCTTGGGGGGGAAGGGAAATTCAAGAACTAAGAGTGGAAGTGTGCAGGGCAGAGCGAGAGGGGTTGTGATGGTGAGGAATGATCTGGAAGCAGCAGACGGCCACCCCAAGAGTGCCAGAGAGCAATGGGGCAGGTTCTGTGGGGACACGGCTTTAGAAGTGAGGGGCATGATGCGGGGGTCTACGGGAAAGGGGCACCTGGCTCAAGAGTCATTCCTGATGGAGGTGGGAGTCTGGGGCACACTGTGGTGGTCCCTCCCAGAGGGGGACTGTGGGTTGTGAGTGTGCAGGCCATGGATGTGAGGACCCGTGCATGCGGCTGGAGTGGGAGGATGTGGCACCGTCAGCCTGCAGCCATCCGGCCACCACCCACCCATACCCACCCGATGCTGCCTCAGCTCTTGCTCTGGGTTGAGCACTGGGAAGCTGAGTTGGTCCTCAGGACCCTAAGCCAGGCTGTTTTTTTTTTTTTTTTTTTTTAAGAGAGAGGGACAGTGAGAGAGACAGAGAAAGAGAGAAACAACTTTATTTAGTTTTTCACATGGCCTTCGTTGCTTCAACACTCAGTTGTGTACGTGGTGCTGGGGTTTGAACCCGGGTCCTTGCGCTTGCCAGGCAAGCACCGAAACCACTGAGCCACCGCTCCAGCCTCACGCCAGGCTGTTTTTATCCACAGGCGGGCACCTCATCACACAGGTACCCAGGAGCACAGGGAGGGAAGAGACCAGACAGAGTGCTGTGCCTCTGAGCCTGTGTGCCCCAAAACCAGCCTCACAGATGGGAGGTTCTTCTAAGTCTATCAGGACTGGGGCGGGAGGAGAGCTCGAGTGGCCGTGGCCTCCGTCTACAGCAGGAGGTCGGATTGCGTGCCTCTCAGAATTGCTGCGGGGACATGCACACCCAAAGCACCTGCGACCTGATTGCAAGTACCAGGCCCTGCACCGATGGAAGAGGGGGCGCTTCCCTGACTCACGGAGGCATGGCCAGACCGGGAAGCAACCTGCACCGTGGAGGCTGAGTGAGGGGACCCTGTCTCCCTGGACTCTACTCTCCTCCCTCAGCCCGGGGAGTCTGGCTGCGTGGGATTCCTCAGTTTCTCTGCTCCCATTTTATCTGGGCCATCCGAGGATGAGAGGAGGAGTGGGATGGGATTTAACCACACAGAGCAATGGCAGGTGCTTCAGGGAAACGTGGCAGGATGTGTACCAAGTCAACTGAAGAAGAAATACCAGCCAAGAAGCCGAGGGCTAATCTGATCCCCATGCAAGTCACCCGCTGAGATCATCATCCCTGCCTCCCAGCAAGAGGTCAGCTCTCGCTTCTGTTATTTTGAAAAACTGTCCATTCCCAAAAGGAACAGGTGTGGGCTCTGGAATCTCACAGAGTGCAGCAAGGGAGTGCTCTACCCAGCCGGGTACTCTCCTGCACCCTTGCCTCCACCCAGCCGGGTGCTCTCCTGGGCCCCTGGCCACCTCCACCCAGCCGGGTGCTCTCCTGCACCCCTAGCTGGCTCCATGTTCACAGCCCCATGCAGTTAAGCAGCTAACTCACATGCATCACGGGCCTAGCCTCTTCACAAGACCGGCAAGCTGCTGGGGCTGGGCCTTCTGTCCTCTCTCTCTCTCTCCTCTTTTTACATCAAAGTTATCTAATGAATTTGTTATGACTCTGAGTTGTTCCACATAATAAGGGCCTAGTAATTTCTCTTGTAATTAGGATTTTCATCTGCTATACAGCTCAAGGCTGCAAATGATTTTTGGGGGGTAGGATAGTGGGATTGAACCCAAGGATGTGTAGCAACTGAGCCATATCTCCAGCCTGTTTTTATTTTTTGTTTTGAGAAAGAGTCTCACTAGGTTGCTTAGAACCTTGCTAAGCTGCTGAGGCTGACTTTGAAATTGAAACTCTCCTATCTCAGCCTCCCAAACCACTGAGATTACAGGGATTACAGTGTGCACCACCATGCCTAGCCCCAATCATTTTTTTTAAAGAGAGAGAGAAGGAGAATCAATTTTGTTTAGATTTTCATGTGGCTTTTGTTGCTCAGACACTTCATTGTGTAGGTGATGCTGGGGTTTGAACTCGCGTCCTCACACATGCCAGGCAAGCACCACAATCATGGAGCCGCCGCTCCAGCCCCTCCAATAATGTTTTAACACTTTCAGTAGATGAGTAGAAACCATGTTAGAAGATTTTGTCATCATTAACACTGATGAAAATACCAAGAACAAACCCTCAAGAATGTCCACATTGAAATATGTACTGTTAATCTTGCATTTGACTTGTGAAGACCTTTGAAATCTAAATTTATTAAGTTTATTAAAAAGCAAATACAAATATTAGATATTTTATGACCCCACATTAATGACTTGTAATTGTTTCTTTTTCTTTTCCTTTTTATTTAAGAGAGAGAGAGACAGTGAGAGAGAGAGGGAGAATGAATTTTAGTTTTCCACGTGACTTTCGTTGCTCTGTCACTTCATTGTGTACGTGGTGCTGGGATTCGAACCCACATCCTCACGCATGCCAGGCAAATGCTGTAACCACTGAGCCACATCTCCAGCCCCTTGTAACTGTTTCTTTCTTTCTTTAAAGAGAAAAGGACAGTGAGAGAGAATCAATTTTTATTTAGTTTTTCACATGGTCTTCACAACTCCGACATTTAGTTGTATACATGGGTGCTGGGGTTTGAACCCGTGTAGTCACACATGCCAGGCAAGCACTGTAACTGCCAAGCCACTGCTCCAGCCCCTGTTTCTTAATAATTTATAAAATATATTGATCTGTACTCTCATTTGATGCTATTTGTTGGTGCGCTCCTCGTGGGATTATTTTGAAGTAGCTTTCACGTTGTTCCCATTGCTAAGGTTCAGCAGTGGGTTTCTGGGTGGCCGTGTGTGTCCGCCTGACCTTGGCTGACTCTTAAGCACTGGTGTTGCAGTTTCTGCCTGAGGAATCCTGAGATGTGGTCGCATGTCCCGGTCGTACTGCCCACGGTGCTCTCCTGACCCTGGAACCTGGATTTCACACCTTCTGTGACCTGGTACAGAGCCCGAGATGAGGGACCAGCAAGATAGGCCATGTAGAGACCCATGTGTCCCCAGGAGGACAAGACGTGGCTTCTGAGTGGGTGGAAGTCAGTGCTAAGCGCCACTCCCGCAGCCGGCTGCTCACCTGCACCTGGCTCCCCTCCACCCCGGCTCTGCCTGCCATCCTGCGAGGGGGCTGCAGGGAGCTGTCCTCTTCAGCACTACTCTCCAGCAGCAAGACCTGGGCACCCAGATCTGAGGGTGTAACTTGACCTTCAGAACAGGTGGGCTGACAAGGGTCCGGCTGAGCCACCCCAGAAGGGCAGCTGTGCCCCTTATGAAGCCAGTCGTAGCATTTGTGTCTGTCTGGCCCCAGATGCCAAAATCCAATAAGGCATCTTGCTCAAACCTGTAGGTGATGGTCCGTAGCTGTCCTGACTCGGGGTCGAGGTTTGTAAACTGCCGCTTTGATGACCTCTGAGGGCCTCTGCCTGCTGGCGAAGGCTCTGCTCGTCAGCCAAGGCCAAGGGACAGCAGCTTCCAAGGCCTGGGGCCACTCAGCAGCAGGGCCCGCTGCACCATGACGCCTTCCCACGTGTGGGGCACCTGCACCTCATCTCACAGACGGGACCCAGGATGACGGGCAGGGGACAACGGAAGGGCTGAGCTTTCACCCACCGTCCCGAGGACTTTCCAAGGCATCCTAACCTCTTCTCAGTTCCCACTCCCAGCAAGAACGCATGGAAAGAGCCCCACCCAGATCCCCACAGGTCCTAAGTCCCAGACAGGGACAGAGTAGAGTAAAAGCTTAATTCAGCCTCCAGCATACCACAGGATGACAGGGACATGATTTGCTGCAGACCAGATGTCAGGGTGCAATGACATAAGACACTGTGAGGACCTGTGGGGTGGCTGGGCTTTCCTGCTCCCCTCGGTCACCAGGTCACTGCCGTGAAGAGCACAATGCCCAGGCCCCCCAGGACCTGCAGACCACAGCCAGGGCCTGCTGCAGGAGGTGGAGATGGGACATTGAGTGGGCCCCTCTGCTGCAGATCTGTCAGTGCTCTGAATCATCACTTGGACTTTTTTTTTTTAAACTGGGGATTGAATCCAGGGGTGCTTAACCACTGACCCACACCCCTAGCCCTTTTTATTTTATATTGAGACAAGTTTTCACTAAGTTCCTCAGGGCCTCACTAAGTTGGCCCTGAGTTTGCCCTTGAACTTGCGATCCTCCTGCCTCAGCCTCCCAAGCTGCTGGGATTACAGATGTGAGCCACCACACTCGGCTTATTGCCTGGATTTAGTGGTGGTTTGGATCCTGGGATGGTGTCCCTCTGAAACCTCTCCCTCCCTGCCCCATTGCTCTCAGCTCGACAACTTGGTCTTGATTTCAAAAGCACAAAAATTTTAATAATATTTCAAGAATTATCAGGATGGCTTCCCTTTCACAGCATAGGTTGCTGAACTCTGGACCCCTTCAGATTTCTATTCTCCAACTCTCCTCATGCTGTCTTCAGAATTGCCCTGCAAGCCACAATGCTCATTCCATAGACGGGAAGCCCAAAGCTTCCTCTAGAAGGTGAGTGGCCTGGCCCTGCCCAGAGTCACAGGGCAGGCAGGTAGACACATATGCACACACGTGCATGCACACGCACGTGCCACACGGTCTCAGTCCCATCGGTCTCAACACAGAAGCCAGGTTTCCCTCAGAATTCAAGTCAGATCATGCCACGTCTCTATTGAAAACTGTCCTCTGAAAGTAACGCCCATGGTAACCACAGCGACCGGCCACACCTACCTGTGCTGGATCCTGGGGACCCTGCCTGACCCCACCCTGCCACTCTCTGTCCCATTCTCTTTGCCGCAGCCACACGGCCTGGCCTCCTTGCTAGTACACAGACAGCCCCTCACCCTGGGCTCCTTGTCTTTTGGCCCCTGTTCTTTCTGGAAGGATCTTCTTTCTCTCGGATGTCTGCATGGCTGGCCTCTCACATCGTTCAGGGCTTTGTTTGCACGATCCTTCTGATTTCCTATTTAAAAATCCCCCAGAAGCTGCCTGCTATGGCCTGTTAAACTCCCTGCTAAGCTCACCCAGACCACAGTCTGAAGGGGTGGTCCTCAGAAGGGGACGAGGCCGGGGCTCTGTGCCCCACAGAAGGGCTGCAGGAACCTCTCTAGGCCCCGCTGTCCTCCACCCTCTGCCCTGCTGAGGATGCAGCAGGAAAGCCCTCAGCATGCACCACGTGCTGGCTTCTTGGTCTCACTCTCCCTAGCTCCGCAACCATGAGAAATCATTTTTGTTTTTTATCAATCACCCAGACTTAGGTGTTTTGTTACAGCTGCAAGGACAGACTAGGACTCTATACTCACCCTTGTACTTGGTTTTGTCTCGTTTATGCCGTAGCATTAATAAAATATGAAACTTGTTCATTTTGTTTTCTGTCTACTCCATCTACAGGGTAAACTCTGTGAGGACAAGGATTTGTTTTATACACACTCACACATACACCACCTGGTACAGTGGTTCTTGGCAATTCTGTGCATCAATAAAGTTTGTTTTGTGAATGAATGAGAGGTTAGAACTTATGAAAAAGCAAGATGCTGCTGTATATAAAATTGAGTGACTTTCCTATTTTCATTTAATACCATATCAGGAGAGCTCTCTCATATCGTTAAATATTCCTCCAGGGTAAAATCTCTAGTGCATGTGATCTGCTGTATCGTTCAGCTGCACAAAACCACTTACGCATTCCAGACACTGGGGAGTTTGAACTGCTTCACACTCATAAGTAACTTGCAAGAGACATCCACCCACTGCTTCACCCTGCACTGCTTCA
>PVKS010038814.1:0-17686 GCA_004027875.1 Aplodontia rufa | reverse complement strand
CTCAGCAGTTTCGGCGCTTGCCTGGCAAGCACGAGGACCTGGGTTCAAACCCCAGCACCATGTACACAACTGAGTGTTGGAGCAACTAACGCCATGTGAAAAACTAAATAAAGTTGTTTCTCTCTCTGTCTCTCTCACTGTCCCTCTCTCTTAAAAAAAAAAAAAAAGAATTAAAAATTTTCAGAGGACATGATGACACATGCCTGTAATCTCAGCAAGTTGGAAGGCTGAGGCAGGAGGATCCCAAGTTCAAGGCCAGCCTCAACAACTTAGTGAGAGCCTGTCTCAAAATGAAAAATAAAAGTGACTGAGGATGTAGCTCAGTGGTAAAGCAACTCTGTTCAATACCCAATACCAAAAAAAAAAAAAACAAAAACAAAAAAACAGGTGCCATAGCATACATCTGTAATCCCAGTGACTCAAAACGTTGAAACAGAAAGATCACTAATTTCAAAGTCAGCCTCTGCAACCTAGCAAGGCCCTCAGCAACTTAGACCCTGTCTCAAAATAAAATATAAAAAGGGCTGGGGATGTTGCTCAGTGTTTAAACACCCCTGGGTTCAATCCCTGGTACTTAAAAAAAAAAAAAAATTACAAACTTTCTCAGCCTGCACTTCCAGGTTCAGTTAGCTTCCCTTTATCTGTTACCATAGCATAGTGCCTTCAAATAGGAAACCAATAAAAAGTTTTCATCCATGAAAAATATAAAGCTTTAGAGGTCACTATCTCTGAAGGCCACTAAATATCAATTATGTAAAAGTGATTTAGGAAAAGTTCAACATAATTTTTCAAGCAAAGAAAAAAACCCATACAAACATTTCCAAACAAATTGGTTGCTTCAGTTGTTAAAAAAAAAAAAAAAGTATGGGGGGAGGTTTCTGAAGCATGAAGATATATGCTTAAGTACTAAGGACAGAAAAAAAAGGAGGAAGGAATTTATTGCTATTGATTATAATTTAATAACTACCTTTATTATAAAATGGCAGACTGAAATTATAGCCACTATAAAAACAATTTAATATTCAAAGGATAGTTTTATAAATGAAAACAGTAAGGTGGGGTTAAAGTCCAAAGGTAGAAAGTAAATATCAGTACACAAAACACTATCCTTTATCAATAATTTTTGCTTTTCTGCCAGATTTGAAATCTTAAAAATAAAAAAAAACTCAGCTTTATTAATTAAAAAAAAAGATTTATTTATAATCAAGTACCATGGTCAAAAAAGTAGAAATTACTAAAAGCTTGAAATAAAGACTAAATATAATATGTCTCACTTCATTGTAACTTATTTAAAAAATATCCCTTCCAAAGCACAATGCAATTCAAACTATATTAACTTCCTGAGTGGTTCTGAATAAGTATTTTTCAGGTAACACCTATAAAGACATCGGGAGAATTTTAACTAGCAAAGAAATCTACTGAGTGGAAAAGCTTCTTATATTTAGAAAGGTTTTGCTTCAAGGTCTACCTATCACCCGAAGGGAAAAATAAAGTCCAAAACTTACCAGTTTCTTAAAGAACAAAAGCCAAATTTTGGCATTATTACTAATTTACCAATAAGTTTTTTTTTTTTTTTTTAAAGAGAAAGGGACAGTGAGAGAGAGGGAGAATGAATCAATTTTTATTTAGTTTTTTACGAGGCTTTTGTTGCTCAGGCACTTAGTTGTGTATGTGGTGCTGGGGTTTGAACCCATGAACTTGCGCAACTTAGGGGGTGGAGCGGTGGATTGTCGGTTACAAGTTCAAATCCCAGCACCCATGTACACAACGGTCTCTGAGCAACAAAGGCCACATGAAAAACTAAATAAAAATTGTTTCTCTCTTTAAAAAAAAAAATTCCCAAGTTAGCCCACAAAGGACTACAATATGGAGGGACCATTGTTTTTATATGAATTCTTGGAACTGCAATCAGTTCTATTAGTTATTGTTGAAATTACAAAATAGGATTTGACATTTTCTGAATGAGAGCATTTTTCTAACAATTCAAAAAATTATAATTCTTTAAAATTCTTCAAAACAGCCTAATTCTTCAAAATTATAACTTTCAACAAATGATAGTGAAAATAATGAAAAATCAATATCAAAGCAAACTACTATCTGAAGTAAAATATATTGATAGCTATCATTCTAGAAGTGGCACATCTGATTGTCATTAGGTAGTGTTTGATTACTTTATTAAAGAAATACAGAAAGGAGCTTGTTGAAAACTGAAGGAACAATAGCACTCACAGAAAAGTTAAGATCCAGGACTGGAGCGGTGGTGCGGCAGTTATGGTGCTTGCCTAGCATGAGCAAGGTCCAGGGTTCAAATCCAGCACCACATACACAACCAAGTGTCAAAGAAACAAAGGATGGATGAAAAAGTAAATTTAAAAAAATCATTCTTTCTCAGTCTCTTCAAAAAAAAAGTTAAGATTCCTAATTTTATCAATCAAGTTCTAATTGTAGAATATTGATAAGGGTAAAACATTTAAATAACTATAAAAATATGAAATCTCCTGATGAATTTTTTAGGGCAAATAAGTGAAATTGCAGGTATTTTAAACTATATTAAATAGGAAAAAATAATTATCTTTACAATATCAATGAAATGTCTTATTTCAAAAAATTATAAAGGAAATTGAAGATTTTTTTAAAAAATTTAAAATAATTAAAGTGGCATCTTAAATTAAAAAAAAATACCAGTGATCAAATTTAAAATTTTCAATTCAGGAACTATTTGGAGAATTTTATTTGTGTGAATTATTAACTTGAGCACATCTAGTAAAACCCTTTTACTCTGACGATTTTGACACACATAAACTTATATAACCACACTTCACTCCTATTTTACGGCTAAAAAAAATTAAAACTTCAAGAGATTAAGTTGGACCGTCAGAACTTAAATTCAGGTAACAGACCTGCTTTGACTACAAGCCCAAACATCCCACGACAGTACTGCTCGTAACAAGAAGGTTTAATTAACATGGTTACTGAAGGTCTTCAACATTTGCTACAAATTAGATGGATTTGGCTAATTCATTAATACTTCATGAGATTGACAAATTAAGCCAAATGACACACACCAATAAGGAAAGTGGTTTCCAGTTGAGAGAGATACAATATAGCGTAAGAGCACAGATTTCACAGCAGTGGATATTAATTTTTACGAAGAAGAAACAGACACAAGTTTGTCAATTCTGGCTTGGCCAGAAAAGCTGCATTAACTGAATTGGCTGACTCCACCAACTTCATTTCTAAATCAGGAAGACAAGAGAACAGAAGAAATCAAATCGCTTCAGACCTCTCGGACACTATAAAAAAGCGCTTGGGGAACAAATCACGACTCGAACCTGCCAAGGTGAGAAGTGAGCGAAAATTAAGACGGGACTGGAGGCTGAGGGAGGACTGGGTCCAACAGCACCAGGCACGCTCATGGCGCTGTCGCCCGAAGCTTACCTCCTTGACAGGTGGGAATTTCTTCTTGCACTCCAGTGACAAGGCCCGCAAATCGCTCTGCATGTTCTCCAGCAGCTTCTTCACCGCCTCGGGGCTGTTGGTGCCGGACATGATCACCCAAGGTCCGAGCTAATTTCTGAGCCGCACAAATAAGCTGTGACACTGACAGCTCCTTGGAGGCGACTCCCGCCCTTCCGCAGCCGGCCTCTTGGACTCCGCAGGCGCTCAGCCCGGCCTGGGCTGCGAATACGGAGCGCGCCCGAGCACCCCCAGCAACCTCCTCGTAACACCCCCGGCTCCTCTCGGAGGCGCCCCCGCACTCGCCCGGTCCCGCTAGGCTCCGCCAGCGCTGGCCGAGGGGCCCACAAGCTGGACAGGTCCGTCCCGCGGCTGCGGGGCCCGGCCACACCGGGCGTCACCAGCCAACCTGGCAAGAAGCTTCAGCGCTGGCTCTCCCCAGACTCCCTAGACACGCCGACGCCATTACCCAAGGCGCCCACAATTCCGCGCGCGGCCGGGACACGTCAGCCGCACTTCCGGGCACCGCGGCCGCCGCCCCCGCCGCGGCCAACCCGGGTGGCGAGCGTCTGGCGGGGCGGTGAGCGCAGCCGTACTCCCGGCAGGTCGGGTTCCGGGCGGCCGCGCCCGCCCCAGCAGCACCCCGCGGCGTCCAAGTCGGCTGGGGGCGGAGTCTGCGGCGTCGACGTGCACGTCCGTATTTCCTTTCTGGTGGCAAACGCCCGACTACAGCTCCGGGGTAGATTTGGCGTAGCTCTGCGTATGTTGTGACATTCTGTTTGGTGTGACCAGTCTGCTTCCTCTCAAACTTTAATTTGTCTTGTCCCTCTTCATTTCTGCCGCCTCGAATCCCTGGACCAAAGACTCCGAATCCACGCCTACCTCCTGTTAATTTCTTTTCTTTTCCTCCTCGGACCGAAATGGCAAGCCCTCCACGAAGTGGTACGCTGCGCTATTAGTTGCAGCTACCGCGAAGTAGTCCAATTTTCCTTATCTGTTAAATGGCAAATTAAACGGCCTCTGTTCCAAACCCTCTAGTGACTTCCCACGTTACCCGGCGGACAAAATCCCTCCAGGCTGCCTGCCCTCTTTAACACACCGCCCTTGCCACTGAAAGGAAAGTTTCCGAAGAGTTGGGCTACGGTTTTGTTTTGGGGGGTTTTTTTGTTTTGTTTCTGTTTTCTTCGCAGGTGTGTTGCTAGTACCTAGAACAGTGCCTAACACTTAGCAAGTGATCAGTAAACATTTTTTTTGAATGAATAACTCTTAAAATCATCGTCTTTAGAGTTGCTTATATAGAGTTGAGGAAATGCAATTGAATTCACTAACTAAAAGTGATATGTACAAATAGCCATGGGTGGGGCACACCTGTAATCTTAGGTAGTAAGGCTGAGGCAGGAAGATTGGATCCAAAGTTCTAGGTCAGCCTGGGCAGTTTAGCTAGACCCTGTCTCAAAGTAAAAGTGCTGGGTACATAAATCAGTAGTAGAACCCTTACTTAGCATGCATGAGTCAGGAGCTCATTGGTAAGAGTGCTTGCAGAGTTGTCCCTAGGGCTGGGTTTGATCCCCAGTACAGCATGAAAATAACCCTGTATTTATATATGCCCCAGAAACAATGCATGGCTTTACGCCAATACCAAGCAAGTTACCAGAGGTAAAAATATTTTTTTTGTTTTACAAGTTAAGGAATTAGCTAAATTTATAAGCTAGCAGAATGTTTCTCTTTTGGTAGCAAAAATAAATATCCAAATTCATATTTTGTTCTCCAGTGTGTCAAAAATACTTAATATTGTCAAAATTGTGGTAATCCTATAAATGTTGGCTTGGGGTAAAAATTATCTATCTTCATTGAAAATTATACTATTAATTGCCTGATAAAATTAACCTTTTATTACCATAAACAATGCTTTCACAGCATTAACACATCAAATTCAACTCCAGGTTCTGAAGTGAAAAAGCCCTGAGTGTAATTCTCAACTCTGTTGGTTACTGTTGGGTTACTCTAATAAATGACTTAACTAGAGCTCTCTAATCTTCACTAATCCTTATTGTAACTTCTGCACATCTTCAAAAGAAGAAAATAAATGTGCCTTCCTCATGAGGTAGTTAAGAGGTTAAAGGAGATATTGCCAAGCACAATGCTTGACACACATTGCGGGTTTTTTTATTTTTATTATCATCATCTTTATTGGTGCTGGGGATTAAATATAGACAGATTCAACTGTTTTAAATGGGTGTTAGAAAAAGGGAACTCTGATTCTTTTTCTTAACTTACACTCTGACTTCTGAGCAGACTTGATTATCAGTAAATTTTGTTCCTGGTGTTCAAACTTATAGCTGAAAATTAGAAAATCCATGTCATTTTCTGAGCCCTTGGTGTGAATCTTTTAGAAAATTTATCTATTTAAAATTTAATTTAATAATAAGCAAGTATTTATATGTAACAAGCAAAGTTGTCTAATGTCATTCTGGTTTTGTTTGGGGGGTTTTTGTTGTTTGTTTGGTTAATTGTTTTTATATTGGTTTTGGTACCAGGTATTAAACCCAGAGGTGTTTTACCACTGGACTTTGTCCCCAATCTTTTTTCATTTTTTATTTTGAGATAGAGTCTTGCTAGGATGCTGAAGTTCTCACTAAGTTGCTGAGGCTGGCCTCAAATTTGCTATCCTTCTGCCTCAGATACTGAGGATGATGAGCGTGTGCCACTGCATCCTACTGTAATGACATTCTGACATATCTGTCTCAGTTTAATGATGAAATACAAATATTATTCAGTTTACTTTTCTAGTAGTTCAATCCCTCAGATTTTAACATCATTCATTTATTCTCCTCTTAAACTTTCTTTTCCTTAGATACTAGTGTTCTCCAGAATTCTATTCTGTGCTGTCTTTTCAGTTTTATTCTGTGTGAGTGATATACCCATGAATGGCTTTAATTACTACCAATCTACTTATGTTACCTGGTATAACTCCCATTTTGACAAATACCAGTGGAAGGTCCAGATTAACAGTAATACCACAATACAGACACCATTTGAATTTACTTGTCTAAGAGATACACAGCAGAATGTGTTATAATATCAACTGAGAAATGCAAGTGCAAACTTCTAAACCTTCCAAATATACAGATCTTCTGGAATGTATAACAGCAAACCTTCTGGAAACTTAGCTTTCTTGTTTTAATACTAGGGATATATATATATATGTATATATATATCTGGATTGATCTTATACATAGCCTCTAGATACCACTTTACCTTGGCAGGCTAACTCATCAATCTCGTAATGCACAAAATGGTACAGTACAGAGGGTAATTAGATATGAAAAAATTGATTCTCAACTAATAGCCTCATCCAAGTATATTGCTCAAACTAGCACTATAAGAATAAAACAAGAAACTGTTACCTTGCTAACTCTGAAAGTCATGATGACAAAGTCCTTATACTACTGCAGAGTGCTTATCTAATTAACATCCAGAAATGAATATCAAACTGCTTTTGGACACCTTTACCTGGAAGTCTAATTAGCACCTCATTTCTCCCTGAAAAAGGAGTTGGTCTTCTTCAGACATTGTGTTTCTCAAAGAAAGACACCACCATCCATCTTGTTGTCCAAATCAGTAGATTAACAGACTTGACTCTTCTTGATCCCTCATCCACTAAATGGCAAAATAATCAAATTATGTTGATGTGTCCTCCTTCATTACTTTTAAATTCATCCACTTCTCTCCATTCTTATTAATTTACCTAATAGCTCTTCCACTACCTCCTGGCCTTCTGGTGTTTTTCTTTTTGTGTGTTTAGCTTCTGTCTTTCTCTGCCCTATCAACTATGTGCTTTATCTTTATGAATCACATTCAGAATTCCTAGGAGAAAGAATCTAAATAGTTCAGCGTGTCTAATATACATGGAATATACAATTATGATATGCTTTTTGCATGACTACCTCTTAGGTCACAGAAAATAATACAGGTCAGCTGCCCTCAGAGCAGGGCATCCCTGGTCCAAACAACTTCCCATGTGATCAGATTTATGAGTACACATGGTTCAGAAAGTGGGCATTTATGATGAAGAAAATGCATCAGAGATCTGTTTGTTGTATGAAGTGATACAAAATTTTACTTGCAGATGTATAAATGGTCTCTTACCCACTTTTGGTCAGTAATCACATTATATATGTATATATATGTGTGTGTAATCCATACATCAAAATTATCTATATATAATGTAATTTTTATGTGTGGATTAAAACCATGTTAAACACATAATTAACAGCTATTTTGGACTGGGAATATAGCTCAGTAGTACAGCACGAGCTTAGCATGTGTGAGGCTCTGGGTTTGATTCCTAGCCCTTCCCTCCCCCTATTAATAGCTATTATTAATTTAAAATTTATTTTTAGTTAATATCTATTGTATTTTCCTTTGTCAACATTAGTTCTCTAGCTCTGAATTCCTGAAATTAATTCATTTCTACAATTTTTTCTCAAAGAATTTTACTTAATCTAGGAGTGCATAATCTTTAATGCCAATTAGTATATGCTATTTCTTAAAACATATTCATAAAGCCTTAATATTCAAAATTAAAAATTATAGCTTGAAAATGGTGTAAAAGACATACTAATGAAAGAATGCAAATCAATTCTTAAGAAAATATCACAAAGAATAAATTATGAATAGAGAACCTATAGTTTACTATTTGAAACCCTGTCTTCCTAAATGTAAGATTAAGTTGTTTATATGTATCTTACGATTACTCTCAAAACATTTTTAAGCTTTTTTCTGTCTTTATTGTAACAGCTTTTAAAACATAAAAATGATTCTTATATTTGGTTCATCAAAGTTTGGTCCCTGTTGTATGGAATGACACTAATAATGTTTTTGGCAAGACAGCCGTCTTTTTTTCTTTTTCTTTTTTTAAGGGAGAGAGGGACAGTGAGAGAGAGAGAGAGATAAAATCCGTTTTATTTAGTTTTTCATGTGGCTTTTGTTGCTCCAAGACTTCGTTGTGTATGTGGTGCTGGGGTTTGAACTCAGGTCCTCACACATGTCAGGCAAGTGCCTGAACCACTGAGCCACTGCTCAGCCTAATTCAGCCATCTTTAATACAAAACTTTTCTTAGCTGGTCCTTCCTGAAATCATTGTATCATTCAGCCACTGGAGAGCAAATGATGCACAAATAAATCTGTTATGAAAAAGCAGAAGCAACAGTTACCCCTGATAGATATCCTACACTCCTGGCAGCTCAATGAACATTTTAAGCAACAAAGGGAGGAAGGGGCAATATATAGATTTGCAAGGTTCTTTCTGTGGTACGGAGGTAGAATACAGTACTCCACAGCAATGTTCAGAGCCTGGGGGATTTCAGACTCATTCTGTAGTTGTGATGAATTCCCTGGAGGTATTTAATGTTAACAACAAATGATACTTGTTTTAAAAAGGTGCTGCTTCTAGTAGTTCTGTTATTTTTACATCACCTTAAAACTTGTTTCCCTTAGCTTGCTTTCAGCCTTTTTCCTGAGATAAAGACCACATTGTATAAACATCCTTGGGTTCTTTAAATCACCTTTTTCATTGCCAAGTTGTACACTGGAAACCACATCAATGGGGGCATTAGCCCAGAGTTATTTATAGCCTTCATTCTGAAATGCTGTCTGAACTTCCTTCACACACCTGACTCTATCCCTGGACTCCAGCCTTAATCCAGCCTTATTGAATACACAAACACACACACACACACACACACACACACACACACACACGTAGATTTTTGGTACCGAGGATTGAACTCAGGGGCTCCCAACATCTGTGCCACACCCCTAGCTCTTTTCATATTTTATTTTGGGAAAAAGTCTTGCTAAGTTGCTGAGGTCCTCACTAAGTTGCTGAAGCTGGCTTTGATCTTGGGATACTCCTGCCTCAGCCTCCTGAGTTGCGCCGATTACAGGTGTGCACCACCACACTTATTGACTATATTAAGGGATTCCCTGAAAGTAGACCCTGGGGAGGTTTATTAAGGATGTGTTCTCAGGACATAACAATAAGAGTAGGTGAAGCAGAACACTGTCTGGTCAGTTCTCTAGGATTATTCTTATTAATCCCCAGACTTCGCCCCAGACTGAAAATTTATCCCTGATCCCCAGCTCCACTTCATACCCATCTGCATGGATCACAGAATGTTGCCTGCATATAAACTCTCTGGACCTAGGTGCTTTGTCTGCCCACATGACCGAACAATCAGTTCCTCTGACTGGATGTTCTTGAAGTTCAATGATCTATTCTGAATATTAATGTCATTTGTTGTTTGTTAGTTCTTGGATATTAAGTACCTCCTTCCTGTCTAGACTTCTTATGGCTGCATTTTAATCTCTTCTCCTCTGACTTGTTCTTCCTACTTCTCAACCTACTGCTCTTGCTAAATGGGAACATACAGTTTCATATTCCCATACTTCCTGTTTAGCCCCATCTCATGTCCATTAACACATTTATGTCCAGCTGCTTAATTAGGCCCGTAACTTGTGATTTAGAGTTATATAACAACATGTCTTTGAAACCAAACTTAGAGGTCAAAAGTCACATTGATTTAGCTCAATGTTTTCTAACTGGAAAAATCAGAAGAGGCCGTTGAAGCAAAACAGCATCCAGAGTAGGTGTTGTCCTGTAACACCTTCTCTTAAGTCTTAAGAGAGAGAATAGCTACCATTGGTGGAGCAACTGTGTGGGAACTCTATGCTAAATGTTTTTATTATCTCATTTAATTGAACCTTCACCAGAAATCCTGTGAATTAAGAATTACTATTTCTGGTCACTAACTCAGCAGTAGAACACATTGCCTGGCATGTGCGAGGATCTAGGTTCAAACCCCAGCACAACATAAGTTTGTCTGACACAACTAAGTGTCAGACAAACAAAAACCAAATGAAAAAATAAAATAAAATTGATTCCCTCTTTAAAAAAAAGAAAGACTGGGCACCACATATACACAATGAAATAGCAGAGCAACAAAAGCCATATGAAAAACTAAATAAAATTGATTCTCTCTTTCTCACTGTCCCTCTCTCTTAAAAAAAAGACTATTTCTGTTTTACAAATGGGATGAATGGATAAAAAAATTGTGGCTTATACATACAATGGAGTATTACTGAGCTGCAAGGATGAATGACATTATGTTATTTGCTGTCAAATGGATGAAACTGGGGGTATCATGCTAAGTGAAATAAGCCAGTCTGAGAAACACCAAAGATGGAATGTTCTCTCTGATATGTGGAAGCTAACCCAAAATAAAGGAGAAGACTAGAGGAATAAAAAAGGGGAAGGAAATGGAGGAAGGAGGACTGAATTTGAGAAAGTTAGTGAAAGGAATCAGACCTAACTTTCTCATGTTCATATATGAACATATCATAGTGAATACTATATATATATATATATATATATATATATATATATATATATATATATGTCAATGAGTCACCAAAAAAAGCCATTTAGTTGACACCAGAAAGACCAGTAGTGGGGAGAGAAAAGAGAGGGGGTGGGGAGATAATACTGGACACTGAGTTAGAATAAATTATACTGCATGTTTTTACAAAAATGTTTATGCTATTCCTATTGTCAAATATATCTAAAAAGAACAGGGGATGGGAAGAAAAGAGGAGAAGGGGAAATGCTGTAAATGAGTTAAAACAAGGTACACTCCAACCTTTTATAAGTATGTCATTGTATTACTACTGCCATGTATCTAAAAATATTCTTCATAGGTATAGGAATTATGTCACTATATTTGGGTATATTAGAATCAATATATACCCAATAAAGAGATGCAAGGGACCAGGAAACAGGAGAAGGGAGGTGGGGAAATGCTAGGGGGGATGTTGACCGAATTATATTGCTGCATTTTGTGCATTTATGAATATATGACAACAAATCCCATCATTATGTATAACTATAATGCCCCAATAAAAAATAAAATTAAAAAAATGAGGAAACTGGGGCTGAAAGAGATTAATTCACTTGCTAAATGTCTTCTAGCTAGAAAATGGTGAGTCAGGATTACAACTTATGGTTTTTGACTCAAAAAATTAAGCTTCTATATTTTAGAAGTGAAAGTTGTCTCATAGAAAATTGGGTAAAGCTTGATGCCTGTTTTCTCCCTTACTGTACTTTCTGAATGTCTTATTAATTGGAAGGAACCTTCCTTTCAGATTGATTGATTTGTTTAGAAAGAAAGAACTTTAGATTTGTTGTAGCACTCAAATGTCAAAGCATTTTTCTACTTAACGTATATTCTATTTAATTTTAATGTTATTTTTCTGCTTCCCCACTGCACTACAAGTTCTTCAGTAGAAAAGCCCTTTTATTATTTGTAGTCCTACTCATGACAGTAGGCGTTTTTACATGAGTTCTTGTCCTCAATCATTGAGAAATAAAGGTATTAAGAAAAGTATTAAGGCAAGAATTTAAGCAAAGAAAAAAAAAGAAGTGACTGGGTATACACACTGGGCAGCTTGCACACACAGAGATTGCACACACAGAGAGGACTAAGGTGAATCTTATACAAGTGGGAGCTGCCTTATACCTACCACCATACATCTTTTCCCAAGTGGAGACTATTTTGCTCAAGAAATATTTGAGTGAGTGAATGCTACAACTAAGATAATATTTCTGACATCAGATTTTAAGACATCAACTATAAAAACATAGGCCATTGTGAAAACAACTGAATGTGGCATATGGTGTGTGCCAAAAGTAAATGGCTTAAATCTGAAATACAACTTGATTCACAACTAAGAATTTTTATTTATGGTTTTTTTTTTTTTTGCAGTACTGAGGACTAAACTCAGGGATGCATTACCCCTAAGCTGTATCCCCTCTCCAGCTCTTTTTGTTTATTTTATTTTTATTTTGAGACAGGATCTTGCTAAGTTGCCCAGGCTGGCCTTGAACTTGTGATCATCCTGCCTCAGACTCCCAAATTGGCTGGGATTATAGGCATGCACACTAGGCCTGGCCCAAGAATTCTTCTTGAGATCAGTGAAGTTAATGTAAAATGGCACAGTGCTTAGAACGTGACTGGTACTCAAAAAGTGTTAGCTCCTTTTCCTCTGAATAAAGAGCCAAGAGTAGCCAGTGAATGTTTTCCTTCACTACATGTATGCCCTGAATATTATATATTTTCATTGTAATACATTTTGGAGGAGTTAGTTTCATTTCAAAAGTTATTAACAAGGCCAGAACTAAGTCAAATAATGGAATGGGGAGCTCAGGACCCATTATACTTCATGGAATCACCAAGAAAATGAGCAAAAACTATCAGAATCAACTTTGCCAGAATACTGGAAAATAGTCAAAGGTTTATAGCAACTAAGTAAACAGAGACCTCAATCCAGAAGGAAAATTTATCAATTATCTTTAAAACAACAACAACTAGCTTTTGGTTTTATTTTGTTAAATTTTTCTGTTTTCCATTACTGATGTCCACCTTTATATTTGGTATTTCCTTTATTCTCATTTCTTTGGTTTTGCTCTATTTTTCTCCAGCTCCTGGAGTAATAATCATTTGCTTGATTTCTATATTTCTGAATGGATCTCTGGAACTCCTGAGACTCCAAATGACACTGCTGCTATAGGTAATATTTTTATTTTGGGTATTTGAATATGGAATTGAATAGAAGCATATAGTCAAGAAACCTACTTAGTTCTTACCAAACTTTATTGCCACACAAAAAAAAAGCTCATAGCAAACAGACTTTTTTTTTAAGAGAGAGAGAGAGAGGAACAGAAAGAGAAAGAATTTTATTTAGATTTTCATGTGGCCTTCATTGCTGTGACACTCAGTTCTGTACATGGTACTGGGGTTAGAACCCGTGTCCTTGCACATGCCAGGCCAGTACTGTAACCGCCAAGCCACCACCCTAGCCCTGCAAACAGATTATTAAACCCTAATACAATCATTGTGTTTCTCAACTTGTTGGCAACAAGTGGTCTGTGAAAACTACATAGAAAGGGCAACCTCACCATTACCCTTCTCAGATATAGCTCTTCAGGGTAGTGGGCAAGGAAGAACCCCTTTATAGGGCAGAGTCAGGAACTTCAGCGGTCAACAGACAAGGGAAATCTTCCCAGACAACAAGACCAACTGGGGTCAAATGAACCAGCAAGGGAATTAATTTTACTGCCAGGGAAGGGATCTTTGGTCCTCCTCCATGGTTACTTTGAATCATTTTCCAAATGAGAGTTCTTAGGGTGGCTGTTTTTTCTTCTCCATTATTGTACATTAGATAGCTTTTCTTTTAGTTGCTAGGTCTCTGTAACAAGGAAGTCTCTTATGAACCTGATAGTGAAGACAGAACTTCTTCACCAGAGAGCCTGGATTTTGATCTGAATGCAGAAACTGCAAAAAATTTGGATTTTTTAAAATCTTCTTCCTTTCTAACATAAATCCACTTTTATTTAGGATAGTATTTTGCCAAGTAGATAGAGCATTACATTTTCTAGCCTATATAGTTAGTTTTGATTGTCAATTTGACTGCGCTGAGAGATGTATAGATGGCTGGTGAAGCATGGTTTCTGGATGTGAAGGTGTTTCCAGATTGGAATATGGCTAGTCCGACAGAGTAGTGAATACCTGCTGTCATTGTGGGCCAGCACCATCCACTTGACTGGGGGCCAGGATAGATAAGGTAAAGGCAATACAGGGGATGCTTTCTTTCTCCTTACCTTTTATTTCAGAACTCCAGGTTCTTCTGCCTTTGTACTCTTGGACTTGCACAAAAAGTCCTTTGGCCTCAGAGTGAGAGCTACACCATCAGCTTCCCTGGTTCTGAGGCTTCTGGACTTGGATGGAGACATCCTACTGACTTCTCTAGTTCTCTAGGCTGCAGATAGCCTAGTATGTTACTCCTCAGACTTCATGATCATGTGAAACAATTCCCCTAAAAAATTCCCTCTCATATAGTCTATTGGTTCTGTCTCTTTAAATAAACCTAATATAATACAGAGATATACACATTTTAAAACTCTGGTTAATGAAACATGAACAGAGATCAATAGGTAGGACTTTGGGAAAGCTCAGCTGGAGTGTAGTTTGGGCCCATCTGCTTTCCTTTAGTTTCTTACCTTTTAAGCAGATATGATGACTGACCTCCAAGCTGTAATCTTGTGATCTTAAAGGTAGAAACTACATGCTAAGAATAATGGAGAAGAAAGTCTATCTCCTGTATGACTGTACAGCTGTTGTATTGGCTCTCAATTGCTTATTTCCCTGGACAACCACTATGTGGGGGCAATTAGCCCTTATAGTTACTGAGTGATTCCAATAATGGCTCACGGAGGAAAAAACTAGATTATAATGCTGTCTGCGCTGTAGAAATATTAGGAGTTAAATTGGAGGAAAAGTAGGTGTTATGGAAAGCCAGTTTTGAAGGAAGATTGAAGATACCTATTGTTTCAAAATCTCCATCTTAGAAATCCCTGAAGATGAGTAGAACTTTGAAAGCACAGGTACAAGCAGTGAAGTAAAGCAAAATGAAGGAAATGTACATGTGCAGATTTAGTTATACAGGACCGAATAGGAATGATCTCCACTCCCAGCTCTTCAGAGTGAGGGAGTTGTAGCCCTTCAGCATTCTCTCTCAGCAGGAGAATGCACAGGGGGAAATTCAGTTTGTTTAATTATGAATCACTATAGATGGATTTTTATAACTAGTAATAACTGACCACAATTTTTAATTAACTTAGATATCTTGTTATTTATGTCTATGAGATCATACTGCTATGAGATATAAGTTACTGGTCTATTGTACTACATAGGAGACTAAATCCCCTGGGCAAAGGACTCTGGGTGGTTGGCAGTAAGGAGGAGGCAGAGAAGGAAGGACATGACCCCTCTGTAAGGAAATCTGCTAATAATTTTTGCACATTATTATACTTATAGCCCATTGCCTAGAATTTAAGGCTACAGGTAAAAGACCATGGTGCTGAGCTAAAGTTTGTGATCTTACTACTTAGGAAGAAAAGTAGCATACACTGAAAGGCAACTTTCAGTTTCTGCCAGAATCAGTGTGAAGATTTTGTTTTTCTTAAAGACAAACAGCAGACCAGAATGATACGTAGCAAAGCATTAATACTGGTTATCATTAATACTGGTTGGTGGAATACTGGACACTTTTTGTTTTTAACCATGTATGACTTAATTTCTTATTGAACATATTTCTTAAACATTAAAAATACGATACTCAGGACTAAGAAGAAATTTTATTTATTTATTAATTTTTTTGCAGTACTGGGAATTGAATCCATGACCTTGTACATGACAGGCAAGCACTCTACTACTGAGCTACATCCCCAGCTTAAGAAGAAATTGTAAAATTAAGAAAGAAAATTAAGAGGTATTCTCTGTACCCAATCTGTTTGTTTAAAGGAAAATTTAAGACATACAAATGAAAACTTTTAGTACTACAAATGCTAGATTATAATTTATATGTTGTGTAGAAAATAAAAATGAATCTTTTATAAAGCAAGTGTTAAAGGGATAACTGATTTGTTTTCTACAAATATGTAAGACATACAACGTTTTCTTTTTTTATAGAGTCATTTTTATTTGGTTTTTGTTTTTCCAGCACTTATTTGTGTGTGTGGTACTGGGGTTTGAACCCAGGTCCTCATGCATGCCAGGCAAGCCCTCTACCCCTGAGCCCACCTCTCCAGATCCAGGCATATGACTTTTAAACGAAGTTATGATCTGTGTTTTACTTCTGGGAATTCATGATCCTGTTGTAAAAGCTGTGAGTGCAGAAAACTAAGAGATGAGAAAGAGAAAGCAACATGGACATCCTTGTCCTAGCCCTTCATTGTTAACATGCCTTTACTCCACAGTCCCTGAGGGCCTGGTTCTTGGACAGTCCAGACTGAGCCTTTAACCTGGTCTTTGCAAACTTCTTAAATAAAAACTAGGGAGGTTAAGTAGCAAGTCGATTGCTCAGTTAGTGGTACCTGCCGTATTGAAAGAATTTATTTTTTCCTCCATGTCTATCCCCAATTGAGAATATGTGCTGAACATACAGGCAAAAAATTTGCAAGTGAAGGTTATTAAGGAGAGGCTAAATGATTTGGAGGAAAATAAAATTAAGTCATAATCAGTGGAAACATTTCAATTTACTAATTTTACATGGCAACAGCAATAATTATTTTTCTTTTTCTTTTTTTGGGGGGGGCTGTACTGAGGATTGAACCCAGGGGTGCTTAACCACTGAGCCACATCTCCAGCCCTTTTTATATTTTATTTTGAGACAGGGTCTTGCCAAGTGGTTTAGGGCCTCACTAAATTGCTGAGGCTGGCTTTGAACTTGTAATCCTCTTACCTCAGCCTCCCGAGTTGCTGGGATTACAGGCGTGAGCCACCAATCCCAACCTTATAAAAATTTTTTCTATGCATCAATTGTACAGTTTAAGAATCTGAAGACCCAAATGCCAAGTCACAAGCACTTTTTCCTTGGTGAAATCTTAAAAAAGGATCAGTTACTGCAATGGTTTATACAGCTGGACAGTCCTGCCCCCTGGTGGTTAAAGTTGACTACAACCAGACTATCCAGGCTATCTCGGGTTATCCATATCACTAGAAACATCACAACTTTTCTAATAAAAATTAGCCAGTTCTTCTACTTTGACTAGTTAACTTCTTAGTTTATTTAGACGGAAGAGGAGGATGAGGGGAGGAGGAGAATAAAAGAAGAAGGAGAAAGAGAAGAAGGAAGGAGGAGGGCTGGAGGAGGAGGAGGAATGAATGAACAGGCATTTCTGCCTTCTCCCTCCCCACCACCTTATTACTTTGCAGTATCTTGATCAAGTAATGATTTGTTTCATTATATTGAAAGAAGATATGGACAGTACTTTTCTCTTTCAAATATAATCATCAGCCTAAATAGTCCTGGTACATAGAAGGAATTCAGTAAATGTTTGTCCAAGGAAGGAGAGGCAGAGAGAAAACTGAGGGATTAAGAGAGAGGACCTATTCTTTCAAGCACTCTTTTTCCCACCTCTTTTTATTTATTTTTTTTCCACATTTATTAGAAGTATATAGCGATACAGGATACAGATGAGGGGGAAACATTGTCAAAACAGTAGCAATCAATGTGTATAAACTTTGTTAACCAAGGGTAATGCTAACGCATAGATAAGCTACTATGGGTTTCATCTATTGCAGTTTCCCCCAGAAGAACTCATGTGTTAAAT